>CAKKOB020000434.1:15719-46810 GCA_918844115.2 Phlebotomus perniciosus | reverse complement strand
TCCCCTATTAGTAACTTTCATACAAATTTACCAATTTTTCAGACAATTTCGACTTTTTCATCACTAAGATGATGCGCTAGCGGCTCACAATGTATAAAAGGGTTAATTGGGGTAATGTGGCCTGTAATTTAACATTATAGGGGATTGCCCCCCACCCTCTTTCGAGCCTTTCATTCAAAGATCCCCTATTTTTGACTTTTTATCTGTTAAATGAATCTTCTCAATCAATTTAACGAACCTAAGTTACTACACAATCCACAAACCACGCAAAGAGAGGCGCGAAGCGCCTCGTTATTTATATATGTAGAGAGAACTTTAAGTAGCTATTGAGCTTAAAAGAGTGAGATGTGAAGTGCAATATGATCTTCAAACACCGACCTCAACGGAGACCTACGTTGCAGAAATGAAATTCTCAGGCGCAATATTTAAAATTTACAGCACTTTCCATGGCATAAGGAGTGTTTATTTATATTGGGTGCATTTGGTTAAGGGTATTTATTTACACAACCAGAATGAATTTCTCACCCAACTCTCACTGGTTAACTTTTATATATGCATTGAAAGGAAATCCTACCCGATGCATATTTTAGTAACGTAAGCCAAGAGGATTTCCCATCTTGCTGCACCGGTGATGTCTGTGCGGTGTGGATTCCCTGAGGATAGTGTGAGTATGCGGAGACTGAGTACATCCTCTGGGAAAAATGGTGAAATATGATATGGATTTATATGAGAATTTAGGAGAGTGGGGTGAATGAGAAAATCTCTATTATATGTATATAGGCGTGCTCAATGAGGAGAAATTAAGATGCTTCGAGATACGACTGGTGTTTTTTAATTTGTTGAAACTATGCACAGTTTGAGGGGTTTGGAAGAGAGTTTTGGTTATCTATAAGGTAGATCCATTGGATCCATTTTTTATTAAAATTGTTAGAATAAAGTTGAAATATTCGTAGGCGGGTATAGTTTTTTCAGTAGGTAGTATAGAAGAGGAAATTATTATATAAAGCCAATTTCACACATCATATCTTACCTACATGGAATTTTCCTCAAAGTTAAAGTGAGAGAATTTGATGGTAGGTAAATTCTAAAAAAAAATCTATTGAGTTTTAATGGTGCTAGACAAAAGGCGAGAAGAGCGAAACACTGACAGACATTTTCCGGTTGATTTTCCGAGTGAAATGTGCACGAGTGCAAATGAGTGCAGGCGTCCGGGCTGTGATTAATTATCACTTTCTGGTGTGCTCCACGACTGTAGTTCAAGGGATTCCCTTGGAGCCAAATCGAGGCTGAAATATACACAGAGAACAGGAACAGGAATTTCCAAGTGACATCAAATGAAATGTATTGGTATTTTGTCGTTTTTATTCTCGCTTTGAACAATAAACTTTTACCCAGATTTCAAACAAAAATTCAATAAAAAGTGCTTTGCTCATGCAAGAATTTACTTTTATATTATAGTTCTATTTTTTATATTGAGATTAAAAGTTGACAAATTTATTTAATTTCAATGTTAAATCCGTTAAATGTATAAATATTCAAAGAAGTTGCATCACGATAGAATTACGCATTCTTATTTCCAAGTATTCTCAACATTTTAAATATTTGAAATATCAAATCGTCTTATCATTCAGAATTTTTGTCTTCCTTGTGCAGAGACCGAGAAAAGTTATCTCAAACAGTTTGTTTGCATATAAATTCTTGTGCAAATTAATAAAAGCTGGATACATGAATATATACAAGTTTATTTTGCGTGGCAGGAATTTAAATTTCTTCATCAAGTTTCTCATCTCAAGGAGTTCCGTAGCGATTTTCTAATTAAAATAATGTCATGGGATGAACAGAAAAAGGGGTGGCAATTTTGAGTAATATTCTCTAGATGGATTTTTATCATTTTCAGAATAGAGCCACAGAGTCTAGATTACTTTTAGGAATGGTGTTTGGAATTGCAAAAGTCATTCTTCATGTCTGCACCCAAAGCAAATAGGGAATTTTCTAATTTTCCACACTTGTATTTTCACCAGTTTTCTACTGGACGCTATTATAGCTTTGAGCTTTCCCTCCAGCATACCAAAGTCAAAGTCATTTCGTTTCATTTTCGCGCCACGAAACTGAGTAAAAAAAAAGAATGAGGAAGTATCCAAGAGACTGTATGTGCTGAACAAATTACGTACATAAATTACATTTTTAGAATGAGTTGAAACGAACTTTGAGTCTTTTCAACACTCAGAGGAATTCAAACAAAACATTATAATGGCCTTTTATTTTGAAGAAAAAAAAATGTATAATTTTCTTGCATGAAAATTTTGTATTGTACATATAGATATCATTTACAAGATTTTTCAAGAATTTTACAATCTTATACTTTTTGCGTTAATGTATAATTTACTATGCTAAATTGTTAAAAATATATTTCTCAAGTTTAAATTGAATGGAACTTACTTTAGCTTGTTTAAAAAGGATCGTTGGTACGATGAATACAATACTTTACATTTTACTACCATAAGGTTATGCTGGTCCTCCTCGTGGGCACAATTCGCTCTTTTTTCATCTCTTAATCTGACACAGGAATGAAATGTAGGTATGAAAGTGTGCTGGAGCTGGGCTATACGACATAAGAAAATACTTTTTCATGAGATTTTCTTTCTTCTTAGCTTTTCTCCTTCTTTCTGGTAAGGTGTGATGCTTTCCTTTTCCAGGGAAACACCCACGCAGTGTCTACCGACGTATTTTCCCTTTTATCGCCCTTCCTGGTAGTCAGTGTGGCCACGAGGAGTGGGCACGGAGGTACCATTCATCCCCGGCTATCAAGATGCTCTTTTGTGGAAAAATTTTGGATTTTGTACTTACATGTAATTTTCTCTCGGTTTCATCGTGTCAAGGATACGCGAGCGAGTGAAATTTTTCGCCTTGTAATGGATGCAGAGATGAAACTTGTTAAGTCACCACTTAAGATATATAATTAAGATGCCGGTGAGAGAGAGAAATTGTGAGATTGTTTTTTCACATTACCCATACAACTTCATTGGACTTGAATAGGAATCTTTCTTCAAGCACTCATTCGGCGAATTTCTATGATATATAATCGCTGGGGTTTCAACAATTTCATAGAGAATATCTAATTAAAAATATATAACATCCAATGAAATATTTGGATGAAATTATTCAAAAGTGCCTGAAATGGAAGAGATTTTTGGGGCAAAAGTTTTCTAAAATTTATTCGCCTTTCTGTATTCATTCTCTGAAAACTGCTAAAAGTTCTCTTGTATAATTTTTCGATTAAGAACTACAAATGAATTTCAGATGGGATTCTGTTGACTCTTCTTGCCTTCGGACTTTATGGCCAATTCACCCTCAACAAAGTTTGTATAATTCTGCAAATGATCTGGTTTGAAACTTTAGGGTTTTATTAACCAAAGATAGTCATCAAAGAAAGTTGAAGAGTATTTTTATGTAGTAAATTTCAACTGCCAACATTTCATTGCTCTCTTCAAACTCAATATAATTATTCCATCCTTCGGTGTTCACATACTATACATCTTCGCTGGAAGACGCGTGTAATACGATCCGTCATACAGTGACAGGTCTTTACTGTTGAATGCGCCAACATGGGGTGAAATTTATGCAAATAATAGAGTGACGCTCGGGAAAATATGGGAAAATGAAGACCGTAACGGGGATGAGCAGTGGATTTTTCTCAGGCCTCAGGCGTGTTTGGCAGCATGCCGAAAAATGTCGTACTGTGCCGGAAGGCTTATGGAGAAAGACCCCATTTGAGGCGACCCACAATAGAGTAAAAGTGAGAGCCTGAAAGTGTGATTACGTGCCATGGTTCATGCATTTAAATTGAACGTATAAAAGTGACACCCTCACACTCTGGAGTACAAATTTGCCATGGCAAACCCATCAGAAAAAATAGATGGTAAACCACGAAGCAGGAAGATTCAGTCACACATGAAATCCACATATAAAGTCACGACAACACAACTGACACCCACATCATTTGCTGTAATACAGAAATATGCGAAGTTACTCTTCCACGTGCACCAAGAACTTGGTAGCAGGATCGCACCAGAAATCCGAGGAAAAATGTAGTCGTTCTGGAAGACAGAGCAATTTGGAAGATTCATGTATTCCTGGGGGTTCAGTATAAATGTTTCACGTTTTGAAAAATATTTGGAGGTTCTGATATTATTATTAATTCTATTGCGCCGACAATATACCTAAGAGCAATATACATAGGTAATCCAAATTGCGCATTTTGTCTGTTTCTCCGTGTGTTATTGACCTGGTAGTCACACGGTTGCAGATAGAGATTTCATGTCTTCGGTGACCCTCCCCCACTAAAGTCGACTATTTTTTTTTTATTTTTTTCTATTCTCAATTTTTTTATTCACATCGTGCAACTTACCTTTATCAATTGGGTCTAATGGGTTTTCAAGGTCAGCAAAGGTTAAAATTGATATTATTATAATATTATTTTAATATTTAATACTATTCTAGTAATTTTACACAAAAAATATCAAACAAAAATTCCTGACTCCTTTTGATCCCATAAATAACACTGACTTTCTTATTCTTTCTTGCGGAAAGTCTCTAGGTTTTCAAATATTCTCACCACTTATCTTTTGAAACTTCATATTATCCGTGACAAAAGAGCTTTTCTTGTTGACAAAAACACACTTGCGCTATGCTAAAAAGTTTTCACTTTTTCGTCGAAAGAATTGGTGGATGTGGTATTGTGAGTGTGCATTATTATTCTTCATAGACAAATCATGGTACGTTATTGTCAGATTATGCGGGAGAAGTGTCTTTTAAAATTGCCCGTGTTTGTGCCGCATAATTCTCTCCATTATTTTTCTACACATTGTCAAGCAGTGTCAGAAGGCACTTTCTGACTCTGAGAGTTAGTGTTACAAATGATACGAATCTGCCAGGAATATCCCGGTGAGTTGGAATGTTATGTGCGGGAAGATAGAATGATTTCACAGAATGACTTTCTTTATGGACACACACAATTGCCTACGGACAGAGTTGATCAGATAGCGAAATTTTATTTTCTAGATATGGTTAAAATTAAAATTATCAAACAGTGGAAAAGGTATAGGTAAATGCTTGTGTAAGTGTGTACATCACAGCCGAACTGATTAACTATAATTCGGATAATAATATTGCAAGTAAGGAGCAAGGGAGGAAGTAATGAGCACAAGAAATTTCTTCTGCTAAATATTCTTATTATTCACAACTCTGATCAAGAAACAGAGCCGAGGGTTCTCTCAATAACACAGGAAGAATTTATTGTGTCATGCGAAGATCCTATTTACAGCGGGTGGAAAAACACAATTTCTTCATTTGCTTGTGAAGCTGAGATTCACGTTTGAATTACCCTTTCAAAATACCAAGCTCTTTAATTGAATGCGACAATCTAAACTAGACTCAATTATAAAGTTGTGGCGAGTGGTAGAACTGTGGCACTCCGAAAATGACGAGTACAACTTTCTCTGCCAAGGGGTTGGGGGATGGAAGTGTGAAGCGGAAGATGTTATATCGTGGCATGTAAGGAACAGCTTGAGAATCTCTAGGGACGGACAAAATGTCGAGGGAGGAGACACACATAAAGTTCCTCATATTCTACCGGGATAAAGTATCATGAAGAAATTTCCTCTTCCTCCTAAAGGAACAATGAAAATTGGGTGTGAGGTGGCTTGAGATTTGGTCAGAAGCCCATGACGATATTCCATTAAATGGGGTGACAAAACAATTTACTGCCACTAACTAATTTGTCGTATTTGCATGAATATTTCTCCCTCCACTCTGGTCTTGAAGTGAAATTTAGAAGACGACTTCTGACCAATTTCAAAGTTTACCGGAAGTGTTAGTTGTGCAAAGTTTGTGTGGCAAGAGATACTAGCACTCATATGGACATGCTCTCTGTTTTGTCCATTAGTCCTGGAAAACAGACTTACCGGAAAGAAGTTGATGTTTGCCAGAGTATTGTTTCCTTCCATAGGGAGCAGGTGAGACAAGTAAAGAGTGCCTTCACCATGAAAGTCACGTTTTTGTTGTCTTGATTAAAAGACAGGAAATGTTTCACCCATATGTTTATATCGTTTATATGGTGGCAAAAGAATTAAAAGACAGACCGTACTTGCTCTCACAACCCCTCCCCAGAGACCAATGGTCATTTTCATTTGTATAGCCATTGTTATGTTTCATGGTCACTATCCAGCCAACCTCCCACGTAGAAATTGCTCAGGAACTTACAAAAAAAATGTTAGAAGGAAATAGAGCAGCAAAATAATAAAAAGTAAAACACGATAGAGAGATAGAGATAATTATTGTATGACCAGTGTTGCCTTTTGTAATCCCTTTCCGCCAGCAGTATGAGAAAATAAATGAAAAAAATATTCTAAAAAACACGGTATAAATAAATTTTCCAGCATTTAGGAGGCTCACGAGGCATCCCCGCATGGGTAATTTGATAGTAACCAACATCAATTGTGCTCACAAACGAGACTATGTAAAGCTAAATCTCAGTTGATACAACAATAATAGGTAAGCCAAATGAATATTGAAGAATCACAACAAATATGTATCAAAACATTTCGTAACAATTTGAAAACTTTTATGTCGAAAATAGACTAACCGATTTTATTCAAGAGATTCAAGATATTCTGTTGTCTGTGGCTGCCAAATGTGAGCTGTATATAGCTCCTTTTCAATTATTATAAGACAGTTCTCATATTAGATTAATTTAATATGATTTGGCTTTTACTTTGATTAAATTATATCAGAAAAAAATCAGTGATTTCTGTAACTTTGAAAGGCGTCTCCACTTGATTTTTTTTTTAATTTTTCTTTCATTTTGTGTCATCCGCTATGAACTTAGTGAGTTATAAATATATGTGTAAAATAAAGTGGAGCAGTTCAGTTATATTGTATTGCTTGCAACTCCAAGAGAAGAGGAAGAACGCTTGCAAAAACATGATCTTTCTTAGCGCCAAGAAATTACCCTCAAATTCAATTTGAGAAGAATGACCGAATTTTCCACTAAAGTATTCCACTATATGTACAATAGAAATTTCTCTAGAGGATGCTTTGCATGTTTCTCGTGTTTAAACTGAGAGACAGCTTCATGCTGGGATGTTTCTTTGTCATGGTGGTGCTCACGATGCTAAACAAGTAAATACCTCACTCACACCACATGTAATTACATCAAAATTCACACATTGTGACAATTCCTATCAACTGTCTAACAACCATTTTGAACATTCATTTGTGTGTTGTTGCCTTTATCTCTTTTGCGCTTTGCTGGTGCAATCTATTCGTAAACCTATTTAAAATGGGATCCCGATCCGCCCCATAAAAACCTTCCCCGAGGAATCACCCCTCGGCCCTAAGTTTCTTCTTGTTTTATTTTTCTCAACACTTTTGGGGCATCCACAGAGAACAGCTGCAAGGAAGGGAGGCATAAATGGGGTAGATGTTTTTACACAAAACTCACCCATTGAAGAAAGAATTGTGAGAATGGAAGGAGAGCGATGTCAAGGAATGAGAAATCTACTTTGAGGTATGTAGCGTTTCTGGTATAACATATGCAAATATGTATTCTAGAACAGTAAACATTTTGTTTCAGTGTCGGATTTTTTCTTCCATTAGGTTGTATGTGTTCGACGGGAAATTGCTACATCAGTGTTTAAATACATCATGAAAGATATTACATACAATAAGGATTTTCATGCAATTTTATTCTCAGCTGGATATCTTGAAAAATATTTGCTGGCATGAATAAACTTTGCCAAAATGTAAGAAATGAGAATATCTCAGCACTGTGATATGAGAAAAGACATAACTGTTACATTGTGTATTTATAGTGTGACAAATTTTTATAATAATTTATATCAGCATTTATGAAAGAATTGGTATCGTGGTATGCATACGATTTGCGTTTATTGAGGCCTTTTCATGGTAAAGAGTATAGTGAAGAGTTAGAGTATAGTGGACAACACGTCTCAAAGTGAAATAAATCAATTATTTTGTACATTTTTTTTAATTTGTTAGACATCTCAGACAGACAGGTATGTCATTGATCCAATGTTCCATTACTGACGGGTAAGTTAGGGGACTTTGGGGCCATATTAATAGCACCTAAGAGAGTTAATAGAAACGCCATATAGAATGTCAAATGCATTGAGGTGAAAATCTCTTGAGAAATGGGACGTTTATACATACAATGTATATAAATAAGAATGTATGTAAATACAATTACATTTGAGGATAATTCAGAGAAAATTTAGGAAAAATTACAAGTCCCTATTTTCAAAATACGCAGCACATGATATACATAAGTGGAAAATCTTAGAGAAATAACCAATTTTCCACATACGATGCTGTTTCAATCTCATTTCTGGCTTTTGGATTTAGAAGAGCGTTTAGACGCGAATTGTGGAAAAGGTAATCACCCTCTTTTCGGGCTTGCATTGTCGATTCTTGTGAGTTCATGAAGTGAATCGAATGATAGAAGATCACCACGAGATATTTTTGCTCGCATCATCACGATTGGACGATATGGTGGTGGTGAATTGCAAGTGGAAACAGAATCGGTTCACATTTTCACTGACTAAACACACATCGATTGTGACTCACAAAATGCCGTAGTCAGTGAATTGGATAAGTTGCTATATAGATATGGACGATTTTATGTGGTATTCCACTCGGTCCTACATGTTCTCCGTTGTGACACTGTATTGCTAGATAGTGGACAAAATATGGTCAATATTTGGAGATCGTGATACAATGCACAAACATGGCATTGCGCGTTGTGCTTTAATTTCACCCATCCAAATCTCCTGACCCTGCGCTATTTATTGCTGACAATTTACACTAAATTTCTCTATCCAATTTGGATAATTGAATATGTCGCGAGAGAAAGTTTGCACTGAAAATGTTTATCTTCGGCAAAGAAGTAAAAGGCGGTTTCCTGTGTTGAGAGCTTCATGCAAGATTCACATTCAGACGAGTACCCTTAATGTGTGTTAAGGGATGCTCAAGAAAGACTTCCTCCTGAATATGGTAAAAGTGCACTTTGCTCTTGCCAGTTTAAAAGGAAATTAAAAGATTTTTTATTCCCTTGTGGTATCTCTCATGGGTGAAATAACTCTGCGCTTTCTATCTTGTGTAAGAGATAGTTATTCTGGGTGAAAACATTTTTTTGCATCCTCGCGTTGTTCACAAAATTATTAAATTTTTCCACAGAGGATAATTTCTCAATGCGATATAAACAATTAAGAAAAGCCAAACTTTTAGGGGGACGGGGAACTTTGAAAGACAGCATCTGGAAAATATTCACTGGATTTTCATGGAACTTCAGAAATGGTTATAGCGTTTAAAGGGTTACATAGATGAAAATGTTTGGTAACTTACCGAATGAGGTGTACAAAAGAAAATATTTTTGTTGATAAATCTATATTGAAGCCGAAAAACATTAAAATATATTCAACAAAAGCTGGGATGTTATCACTGCTACCAATAACTTGAATTATTATTATTGAATTAATGCAATAGTAATGGTGTACTCTGCAGCACTATAAGCTCTCCACCTTGTGGATAACTGTGAGAAAGAATTGTTCAAATTATATACAACAGAAAGTGCACTTATAATTTGAAAGTTGCTATTGCAACTTTCATGAACACAAACTTTTGGCTTTGTTGCTTTCTCTGAGGACCTCAGAAGAATCTCCAGGAAGGGTGGGCTGGGCAGGGTCGCAAACATGACCATACCCACATTCCCAGGGCATAAAAAGTATAGAGAAACAAAGTGGTGGAGGCGAAAGCGAGAGCTTCTTCTACAACTATTGGTATGAAATTTTAATACAATAATCTCGTAATATGTGGGTCGAGTGTTTATGACGAGGATATTTTGGGGATGTCTTTAAAAGCCTAGTTTAAAGGGAATGGCTCTTCTGCGTAAAATGAGACTTTAATATGTTTAATATTAATCTATTATAAAATATATATTCTATTAAAATTGAAATACATTAGCGCATTACATACGGGGTTTGGTGTATAAATTTCAATTGTGGCTCTGGGCATTGTTTAATGCATTATGAAATCCATTGCCGAGGTGTACATGAGGGTGAAATGTAGCCGAAGGAATGCACAATTGGGGGTAATAGGATTCAGTTCACGATTTGGTCCACAGCTATACACAGTCTGTGCGGAATCAGCAAGAAACACAAAGTAGGGTACTTTATGGTGGCGAAAATTTTATTCCCAATTCACAATGAAAATCAGGAGTAAGGGGTTGAAAATTTATTGGTGTGTTACTACTAGAGAAAGCTTTCCATTTTACTTTAACGCTCAACCCAACCCCTTCACGTTGCTCTGTGATGAATAATCGTAAATGTCAGTGATGAATTTGTATGAATATCCTGAAATTCTTGCACAAGTGCTCCTCCGTCAGCACTGTTGGGGTTGATATTGGACGTGGGTTGGCAGTTGTGGAATGGTGTTCTAATGTTGGGTGAATGAAATGCACCTGATCACGTTGATTTTCACTGGGAAGTACTCTCAGCCATTTTCCAACTTGGAAGGTTTTAGAGTGCTATTAGAGATTATAATACACAATTCGTTTTTGGAAGGGAACGACAAAAGTTTCTCGCTAGTACGCTGGAGAAGTGTGGAATGGAAGATGGAGCTGGAGGAGGAATAGCTTCCGGACCATAGTATCGTTGACCTCAATCTGAACGGATTAGCACACTGTATCTCATGGTGTATTTATCTTCCTTACAGTTTCCACTCATTCTCGCACAGTGTTTTCATACACCCACACCCCAGCTAAGAAATCCCCCAAACACTGTGCTCCCTTCTTATTCTCACCATCCAAGAGCGTGCAGAGTGGACTGCAAAATTTTCTCTTATAGGTTGCTCGGTGGCATGTAGGAACGATAAACCAGAGCGACATTTCAACTCTGTACTCTGGCTATATATTCTCCTAATCGCAACGATAGTTTCAATTAAAGTTTTCCATATTTCAACTATACTAAAACTGAATCGCATTGCACTACCCACACCGCCCAAACCCATTAAAATTCTTCGCAGATCCAACGACAAATGGGAAAACTTTCACCGACAGACCCTCAATACACCTTCTCATGCATTTAGTGACAAATGTAGGGTATTTCGCCGAGAGCCTCATTATCCACTATGACTTTTTGGAAAAGTGTGGGGAAACTATGTGAATAGCAATGGAAATTTAGAGAATTCATCAGTAATTGAGAAAGATATAATCAATGTTTAATGTTAAGTTTTATAACAATTTCCATTTTGTTTTAATTAAAAAATAAAGTTTTTCACCTTACCATCTTAACACGATTTTCTGACTGAATTGGGGCAAAATACATACATGTTTTCGGTACCTACATACTGTTCTTATTTGAAAACCGTGTGGTTTAAAACGTTTACGGCCAATCGCCTTATGCCCTGGTCATGGAACAGTAATAAGAGTTATGGACGTTACGTTTCGGTAGATGAGTATTTTCGGACTCCTGGAGTCATGTCCTGTGGAGATTTGGTGATTTGGGGGTTATCCAGCTAATTCATATTTATGTACCTTCTACTTTATACATTTAGATTTGAACACGTTAAATTGCATTTAGCATTAAATTGGAGACAACCACAGCAATTTGCTTTCATTTGCATTCGTGTGAATTCGCTCCACTATCCCGGTCTCCGAAACACTAAAGTTTTGTGTCAGAGGAATTTCATATATAGTTTCCTGAATTTGAAGATTACGAAAATTTAATTAATTAACTTTGTATCCTGTCGTGTATTACAAACACATTCAACGAAAAGTTCAACTAATGAGGGAAATTTATCACTCAATTCCTCGCCTATCGGTTACTCCTCTACAAAACGACCCGATATGGTGCGTTATAGTTTCCTTTAAGGTTATGGAGCCATTTACAGTGAACTAATAGTGATGAATTGAGTTGGTTTATATGTATAGTGAGTATATATGTTAGAATCACTTCAGTGCGGATTACTTTCAATTAATCGAATAATTAAATACTATTACCATCGTCACTCGCGGTCGAGCAAAAGCCTGAATTGAGTTTGTCTCGGAAGGGCCACACCCACGCACGCGAATTGTGGAGAAATGGATAACGATAAATCGTAGGCTTGCTCCTGATTTCCCCAGATAATCGCTTGGACCATGGTTCTGTGGTGTACAAGAATCAAAAGCAATTTAAGGCAAGCGCCCACTCGTTGCAATTTAACTCTGGGCACGTCAAATAAATCAAAAGAACAAGCTTAGTAAAGGCAGAAAGTAAAGCAACTCTCTTGAGAATATGCAGGATACATTTTCATTATTTTCTGTAGTATACATATACTCTTGTCAAATTACTCAAATTAGGATTCCTCAGAAATTTTTAATTTGAGAAATTCAGGAAAAAATATTTTATTATTGAAAGTGTTATGTTGGCATATTTCATATTGGTACGAAATTTTGATGGTCTAATGATGTAGAGTGAGGTGTTCATAATCGATATTCCTGCTGACCAGTGAGCACTCTTCTATGCATACTCTAATTTTGCCGGAGAGTTCGGTAGGATACACAAATTCAATTGATTTTAACACAGAATTTATTTATTGAATTTTTAGGCAGAAAGAAGTTTAGATAATACTTGAAATAATTTGAAAAATTTATTAAATAAAAAAATTGTCAGAAATCTCTGTTCTTTGTCAATTGATGTCAAAAGTAAATTTTCATTTCGTAGAATTTTATCGTCTTGAGACTCGAGGACACGAGGAAATGGATTAAAACTGAGTTTTCTTCGGGGAAAAACTTTATCGTGAGATTTAGAAAATGTTGTCTTTTTATGAATTTATAGCTCAAGTTGCTGTTGCTGTGTGTGAGTGAGGGTGATGGAGAGGAAACTTTCTCCAAAATGTGCGTGGGTGAATTGCGATGAAAGAAGCATATAGGTGCTTGTCAAGGGGAGAGACCTGAAAGAGGTCTACGTGTGAAATATGTTCTAAGCCTAAGCAAGTTAGGAGGGCGAAAACCATTTTCCATGGTGTTGGAGGAAAAGTCATGAATCTCTTGTGCTGTTCGTGAGTCACGTTGGAAAATTGAAGCGAGGAAAATTGCTGAAATCACTCTGATATCTCAATCAATGTGTCAGGAAAATACGCGATTGAGAGCGGAGACACTCAACACCCCCAGCCCATTCTTCTGCATGAGCCACAGAATTTATACGACCATTCCTCCTGTGTCATGATCTCGGATATAAATGATGAGCATTTATTGTGTGTTTTGCTTGAATTTGTGCGACATTCATTGGATTTATTTGATTGCGCTCTTCTGCTGCTGATGTCTGAATGACATACTACTGTCTTCTCTCTACGTCGCCTCTACTGAAGAGTCTTATCATCATGTGAACTCAACCTCCGCACTCGCATCTTCTTAATAAATAATGACGACTTGCTGCGCGATGGTGAAAAAAAAATGTTATGCGATATCGCAAATGAAATGGAGTGGCGCACAAAGGGATGCAATTTATTCCCCCGGCTTTGCAATTTTGTCTTACATTCACAAGACTATAAATGTCATTTGAGTATATACTAGCTCGCTCTCTCAATTGCTGAAGATGCGGCATTTACTCATCAACTGTGATCAAGACATGACCGATAAGACTACATATCAAAACAAAAATATTTTTTTTTATAATTTAACTGGTGATTGCTTTTACAAATAAGTGAAGAATGGGCTGTTAAATTATTGTGTGGTAGTTTTTGACGCTAGGTAGGACCTATATCTTTTGGTATTCTGTTTTTTTCATTTCTGTATTTCAGACTTGATTTTTTTTTATCAAAAAATGATAAAATAAATGAGAACAAAGTAAAACAAATATGTGTTACAAAATTATTGATATCGACTTTCCCAGACCCCGCGTTAATTTATCTCCACATGGGAAAACACCCGGAGATTAATCCCATCACGACCCATTCTGTCATTGGAAGCCGCCACAGCGAATCATGCTACCACAAACATTTTTAACTTGGATATCATTTTTCTTAAAAGTCCCTCAAGCATGTTTTCAAGTGAGTGTAGGAGGAATACATATTTGCGTTTTTCAGCTTAAAGCCCACTAATTTAAGTCTCTTTGTAGGCGAAAGCATACACTCGAGCTAATTGTAAGCAAAACCCTTGTAGGCACAAATTTATATGTTCACTAATGAAAAGTGTGGGAATTTTAAGCTGGAGCATTCCACTGACTTGATATTGAGCCATTGAAGATATAATTAGGTGATTATTTAATCGAATCTAATTTACTTTCTTATCTAAGAAAATGTGAACATTAATTTCCACAAAATGCCTCTGTTCTTTCCACTTGAGCTCCGAAGAGGCATCTTTTTAAGAGTGTTCTTCTGGAACTTTGGAGAAAGAGTTTCAAACATCTTACGAGCAAATTTAATTTCAAAGAGAAATTCCTTGGCTCACCCTTTTGCATTAGCAGTAGAGCTCTCTTACCTCATGATGTTTGGGTGAATGCGAAGAATTGGAAAATAATTAAATCTTGTGGCTTTCGTACGAGAGCAAAATTAAAAGACATCTAACTGTTCGTATTTTGATTCTTGTAATTCCAAGTGGAGACACTCTAATGTCCTCGAGGACATCAGGGTGCTTCTTCTGTCTCGACTCTTCGCCGCTCACATTTTCTCAGCGGGCGAGTTTGTGGGGGGAAATGTATTCATGAGCTGGGAAAATGTTCCACATCTTTGACTTTGAGCTCTCTTCTCCAGAAAATGTATAGCTTTTTTGCTCCCTATTAAAGTATTTGACAACTGGGGTAATGGAATAAATTCCGTGGTATGGTGTAACTGTGAGAGTTGTTGATTCACTATATAGAAAATCCAACTGACATGTTACTTGATATTATACATATATATATTTTCTGTTTGCATCAAGTTTGTGGTTCAATATTGTCCCAAAGGCCATTTGACCGGAGAAATGAAAATTGCAGCAAAGTAGCACGGCTGCGAAGAATGACCGACCGTCGTCAGGGAGTTTAGTTATTTAATACACCCCGAAGGTTTCAATATCATATTCCCAACTCAAACCAATCTGCAGTGCTGTATCATATCCGAAGTAATTTTGCCACACTTCCTATTCACAAGTGGCCAACCCGTCTCAAATTGTGGGGAGAAAACGCCCAATTGATTAGTCTTTTAGTATTTCATCCCCAGTGTTTACCCCTCTGCAATTTGCCTCAGGATCTTTTCCCATGCTCAAACTTAAAATGCGATGGATCTGGAGAACATGGGGACGAGGCGAATGGCATGGTTAGCCTTAATTAAAACACCAACAGAAATGAGAGAAGGAATTCTGGGTCTGACCTGTCTTTTTACCATGCAGTACAGGGTCAGGACACACTTTTAGTAATCCTTTCGTTTGCACACAGACAAATTAGGGGTATCAGAAATTCAGAGTTTAAACTTTTGCATAAGTTAAGCTGATATTAAACTGTTCAAACTAAACCTATACAAATATAAAAGTTTACTAAGGTGAGCAAGGTGCGTATGCTTATGGTTAACCTCAGTTACCACAAGATTGCTAGTCCATAAATGACGCTAAGCATAAAGCGCAAGCAAGGTGCGACTGACAACGAGAGTTTGTCTGAACCACTAGTCTAGCTGAGGTAAGCTCTCCAAAAGTCAGCAATTAAGTATTGCCGGAGCAGAGCTGGCAATCCAGGGCGCTCTAGCATGCTCTGGTAATCCCGGTAGCTTACTTGTTACATCGTTATGCTTAAAGTGTGAGCAATGTTGAAAATTTGTTGTTGATGCTCATGCAGCGACTGATTCTGAACTATTATGGACACATAGGTTCAATATATATGGGTAGATTTTCCCATCAGTCCATTCATGAAAGCTATAAAGTTCTAAATTTAATTACAAGCTTCTCAATAGCGTACGAATAACGAAACACTGACCTATGCTCACCTCATGCAATCAATATTATACCATGTCTAATGGCACTCTCGTCCTCGGTACCCCCTATAAGAATGTGGAGTAAGGAATGGCACTTAATGAAATTTCCACTGAGCATCGTGCATCAAGGCGCCATTAATTACTACAGATGGAGACACTTTGTTGTAGACGATAATGCCCATTGAGGGTAATTTTCCATTTTGAAATAATTAAAGTAATTGAATTCTTTTCCCATGTCAAAGAAACTTTGGGGGTGTTTAGGAGAGGACATGAAGGGCATGGGTTCTTGCGATTTCATTAAACACTCAAAATAAATCACTTTAATTGAATTTCTGGCTAATATGATATTTCTAATTACTAAGAAATCTTTTCGCAGTTCTTCTTTTTTTTTGCTTAACCTCGCACCGAAGAGTAACACTCCGTGGAAATTTATGAGTGGCCATAAAAAATGTCTTCCGAGAAATTTCGTGGGTTATAATGTTGAGAATTTATGATTATTATTATTTATAAGGGAGGGCAATAAGTCCTTAAGAATCTATTCACCTCAATGGGTTATTAGAGGTGTATACCACAAGAGTTGGCGTTCATAAAACATGACAGCCGGAAGCTGTTAGTGTTGAATGGTGTGGCATGGGGCAGAGTTTGAGGGCTCTTTTATTGGATTCATACGCGCCCCCGAAATTTAGGATGACGTAGAAAATTCCATCCGCGAAAATTAATTGCCATTCACTCACATCATGCGTGTAATCGCAAAACAAGCCCTATGCCCCATTCCTCAGGTTTTGTGTGGCACAACAAATGGTCGATGAATGGGTGTCATGGGTTGGCTTGAAGCAATTTTAGTACTTTGAAGCCCTTGTGCCAATCGCCTATTAAGGAATTTCCACTGAGAGTGAAAATTGTTATTTCCCCCAATCTCACTGGGGGTGGCTTGGGTAAAATTTATGACAATCATAATTCTCCACATTAGGCAATCCGCGGAAGCCACCCTTCAGACGCAAATATGTACATTTTTCAAGCCGTCTATCGAAAGTACGGAGGAGGGTTTTCCCCATCATTTAGTGGTGGTATAGGAAGCAAACGAGCGCATTCACTGCTTGTGTGGCAAGCTTTTAACATAGAGCTCTCCATACACTCATCGAAGCCCGACACAACTCTCAGTTTCGCGAAATTATATCAAATCATGGTGCGAGACACTCAATTTAAACCCCTCCTCATTCTTCGACAATATTTGTTTAATAATTATATGGAAATATGCTCACGAGCAAAACGTGTTATGAGGAAGAAATTGAGGTAATTATTCCACTCTAATTTAAAATCACAGCTCCTAATATTATTCACGATTATTTGACGCTTTTGAGTGCAAAGACTCCTTGAAATTATTCCATATAATTTGGCGTTTCGTTGGAAGGAAAAATTTCCCTCAGCTGTTGAAGAAAGTTGTTCTGTACAAATATTGAAAATTCTTTAATTAGGTGTACCCTTTAGGCAGGAACTGTTTGTTGTGCTTCAAATTAAATTTTAAACTGCAAAACTTGTAGTACGGGTGAACAAAATTATGTAGGTATGTATCAAATTAAGCTTAAATGAATTTAAGAGCACCTTTGTCATTTTTATTGCCCCGATACAAAAATGGCAATACTGCAATCCAAATGTTTCTCCGATTCTCCGTCTCTTATTGACCTGGAGGCCAAACGGTTGCAGATAGAGACTTCGGGTCTATGGGGGACCCCTCCCCTAAAGTTAATCCTGGGATCAGGACCAGGCCCTCCATTTTTCTAAAAAGCTCCCCTATCCCCTATAAAAACATGTTTTTTGGTATATCTCAACGGCTCTAACGGCTCTAACGCACAATATTGATAAGCATAGCAATAAATAAACTATTACAAAAACTAAGCTCGCGGATGGCTTCTCAGTTCAGAGAGACCATATTAAATTGGGAAATAAACTTGCCAGATATTTTTCTCCCTCTCATTGTGAGGGAGAATGAAAAATTCCAATCAAGTAACAAGTCAATGGAACTTGTACGGCAAAAAGTCGAGCAAAAAGTTACATAATGAAAGAGCGCGTGCATATATATGTGATGTTTTTTGACAGTTATATAATTGCAAATTTATTAATATCGTTTACGAGCAAAAATTCACAAATCCCTGTTTTTCTGTAACGGATAACGAAAATGATAGTCAACTCGTGATCAAGGGAGTATGAGAGCGCTTTTCGATTTGGGGTCATGTTTGGCATCGATTGCTATCAAAGATTGATGAAGATAGGATCAAATAACCCCCTTTAGACCTTATCCATACTTTCCACCACTTCGAATTGATTGCATGTTTACTCTTGACAATATTATTCTATTTTGTACCATCAAAGTTTCAGTTAAAAAGTTAACATTACATCCCGAGATGACCCTCAGAGAATCCCAACTTCTTTGAACAATAAACATTTGTATTTTATTCAGTCGACGCTCTCATTGACGGCCTTGAACGTCACAGAAGAGTGGAAAAGAGAGTTCTCACACACGAAAAAAAGAGCTTTTAAAAATTTAAGACTTCGCGTTTACATTCGACAAAGAGCCATAAAATTGGCGACCAAGGCAAAAGATTGCGGGTTATTAGGTACCATAAATTGGTTTGAGAACAAGCAAATGCACATTCGAGGATAGTAATACATGTACATATATAATGTCTAATGGAACACCCTTTCGATATCTTATGAGAGCCTCTGTATCTCAGTAAAGTCTAATTTAAATATCAAGTGAGTCTCATGCAATTTTTTCCACAAGCCTTTCGGCAAAATTTCGTTGACTTCAACACATTGAGCTTATAAGTGATCTTTTTCGCCTCCAACTTCATCAAATGCGACCACAGCCCATGCATAACTCTTTCATTGGATGCCAGAACGAGAGAGTGTTAAAAGATCGTGACTCGTGCTCTGTCTTTCGCTTTGAGGCCTCTCCAAGACACAAATACAATCTTGATGACATAATATTTTAATGATATCTCAACCTCAACTCAACCCTTTCCCTGAACCTGAGATGAGCTTAAATGAGACTCAACATGCATGTAAATATAAAAGGTCCTGATTCATTTGATAAGCATTATATTAGACAGATAAACCCCTGAGGTGAAGTTATCCGGCTCGAAGGACCAGACTTTTTCCTTTTGGCACTCCAGCTCAAGGACAAAGACCAATTTATCTGGGTTAGGTTACTCGACACTGAATGAGCGGAATCTTATCCTCTTCTGCTCAATATTGTGATTAAACTCTAATCTCACTTTAACAACTAATAAATAATGAAATAAATCCGTAATTTTGTTGAATGCAATCCCTTGCAATCCTCCACGTGACTCTGACTGCTCTTAAAGTGTCAAAAAATCGATGATTCACACCCTCAACCAACTCAACTCATCGAATGCGACCCGTCCATCGACATCCCGGGACACGTCCATCAACATTGATCTTACGTGATCTCTGGAGTGGATGCTTGAGCAATAAAAAAATAACATATCAAGAACTTACTTTTACTTTTATTAAATGGCAAATTCCATCTCTAGATCAACTTCGGACGTGTTCTTTTGCACCTCAAATAATCGACAAAGTTGCAACAAGAAAATAACTACGATAAACTTGTAGCAATTATTATCAGCAACTGAATCATGCGTATTCGCCTCTTGGCTGAATATATTTATTCAATGTGTACTTAATAACATATATCATGTGAGATAGGTCAATTTTTCGCGAGATTTATGAGGATTCGCCTCCACCCAGAATGCTCCTAGGTTTGTCTGGTGATCCACAGCCAAGAACTTTAAGGCATATTTCCCGCCAATAATCTAACTCCACCTAAGTCGTGTTTGCTCTCAATTTGAACAGTGTGTGAGCTGGTGGCGAAAAGACCATCTGATCAATCAGGGAACGTGTATCTTGCTTGGACATGGCGAAGAAAAAAAGAAACGCCGATAAACATCGAATCGATTACAAGCATTGAAAAGCCATAAAGGTAATTAATTGCCACTCACAATTAATTAAAAAGACATTCGTGCAACACCATGAGAGACCTGCATCCGCGGCACCTCATTATGCATAATACAAAATGTTAAGCAAAGAGTTTCTGGGCAAATTCAGCTTACTCACTCACTTGAGGGTGAATAATTGTAAGCTGAATTTAGTGCCATTGTTAACCTCTCGAGCTTCTGTTTGGAGTGCCTCTTGTGCACCCATTTAAGCGCCAACCTATGCAAATTGCTGTGCAGTAAGTGCAGAGATATCCATTCATGCTTTAAGCTTTAAGGTGAATTTATTGTGTGAGAATTTATTGATTTGTCTGCCTACGAGAATTCTGCAATTTTGCCCCTGTTATAAGTCAATTCAGAGACTTTAATCAAAGTATATTAAGATGTAACGAGTATTTTCTTAGAATTAGGGAAATTGCATTAGGAAGATGTTTCGTAAAGTTTATCAACCAAAGCGCCTGTAGTCAAAGTAGGTTATCATCTGAGTGCGTTCTCTCATAACTATTAACCTTTTTAAGAACCTCAAGAACCCATTGTATTTATTAAATATCGAAAGAAACACTCCTATCAACCGTGTTAGGTCAGAAACACCCTTGGGTTTCAAGTCACAATTTAAAAGCGAAAAAATGTATAGGCACCATAAATCATTCTTACAATTATTTTAACAAAAAAAAATCATATCTAATTTTCCATGCAAGAACGTGCAAGGCATTATTTGTGGCAATATACCTACCAAAAGATATGATTAACGGGGATAGATATGATTGAGATAGAAACCTTATAGAATGTAAGGTGTTCAAACTATTGATCCGTTGCCTATTTAATTTCGAATGATCCTTGATATATCTCTCTTTTCTATCAATTAACACGTTATAGCTGAGGTTAAGAGCTTTCCAAAACAGGGTCATAATAGATCCTAGGTGTAACAGGACCCTAAATATTAGGGTCCAAAAATTTAATCTTAAAACGGCCATATCTCAGGTTCTATGGGTCGGATCTGAAAGTATGACCCCGTTTTAGAAACGTCTCATAAAATGCTACAACTCTTCAGTACATCGCAAGTTCATCTGATCACCGCTAGTGGCGCTAAAGTCGGAAGGAAGATTTTCATCAGTCAATTAAAGTCGGTTATCTCGAGAACGCCCTTATACATTTTCTTCAAATTTTAGTATGTTGTAGCTGAGTTCGAGACCTTTCCAACGAGGGGTCACACTTGTCTGTACATTCATCCTGACTATAGGTTTTTCTAGGTTAAATGTTTAAAACTGCGATTTCGCGAGTTCTTTTTAAGACCCAACCCCCTCAAGTGGGTACTCATTAGAAAGGTCTTTGAATTTTCTACAATCTTGAAACCGGTTTTAAACTGGTTGGAATCGGTTATGAGTTATCGGTTATCATTTTATGAGACGTTTCTAAAATGGGGTCATACTTTAAGATCCGACCAATAGAACCGGAGATATGGCCGTTTTAAGATCCAATTTTTGGACTCTAATATCTAGGGTCCTGTTACACCTAGGATCTAGTATGACCTATCGTTGGAAAGGTCTCGACCTCAGCTACAACATGTTAAAATTTGAGACCGATCCGATAAGGGCCGAGCTATCTAAGAAATAAAATTTTGGGGTGTTTCAAAATGGCGGACGTAGGGGTGGGGGTGGGGGGTGGAATTTGACATCACCATTTTGTAGCGGCCGGCTGATATATAACCTTTGCCAAAAACCGGAAGTCGATATCTCTCACCGTTCTCTCGCTATAAGCCGTTATACGACGGCCGGCCGGCCGGACGGAAACTTTTTGAACGCACATGATTTTCGGAATGTGGGGACCCTAATTCGTGGAGCGCCCCTAGTCCAGGGTCTCGGAGCTGATTTCGATTTTAGTGACCCATTACAGTAAGCTGGGATTGGGGAATCCCAGCTAATTGATCAGTTTCTTACGCCTTTGAATTTTCGAAAATTTCTTGTTGACTTTAGCGCCACTAGCGGTTGCCGGATGAACTTTCAATGTTCTGAAGAATTGTAGCATTTTCCAAGAACCTTCCAAAAAGCTCCTAATCAAGATTTACCGAAAATTTTCTAAAAAAAAATTAAAAAATCATTTTTTCCGAAAATCCTTGATATCTCTCTTTCTATCAATCGGATTAGGCTGATCAGTGACATGGGAGAGGAAAAAATCTTCCTTTGAGACCTCAAAAGGAAATTCAAGGCATTTTTTCTTAATTTTTTCATCTTTTATTCATTCAGAACTCCACATAAATGGATGAAATAAGTTCTGCAGATGTTTTTTTTTTAGTGAGCCGCCTTGGCTGCGAGCCTCTTGTCGCGCTCCTCAGCAATGCTCAACTTGACTCCCTTGCCCTTCGGCAGGGAGATGTATGTCTTGGCCCCCTTGCCAATGATGAAGACGTTTGAGAGACGCGTGGCGAACATATGCCCTTGACTATCCTTGATGTGGACAATGTCGAAAGATCCGGGATGTCTCTCGCGATTCACAACAGTACCCACTCGTCCCAAATTGCGTCCTCCAGTGATCATACAGAGATTTCCTGTTTCGAAAGAAGTTTTTTGATAGAGATTAGAGAGAAACTCCAGGGGGAAACAGGAATGCAGTGAGTGTCACTTCTTCTCGGATCTTAAAGACTAATCACTTGAGATTTGAGTGATAGGATTTCTGGAGAAGAAGCTGTTTTTCTAGGTCAGCATTAGGAACCGATCTGGGATCATTATCTCAACAGAACGGAGAGTCTCAGCGACCAAACTTCGGGGGATATTTAGAGCACAATATAGTGTACTTCAAATTGGTAGATACTGCAATCAAAGGGGACTTCCGGAGAGATCCTACCGATTGCAGCGACCGAATATGAAGTCAATTAATTGCTCTCGGCCAGTTTTTGACTCCCCACAGTGACTATCTGGCCACAAGGAGAGCTTCGATATGGCCTAACATAAGTATTTTAAGAGATCTTGCTGTCTCACCTGAATCAAACTTAATGTGATCAGTGATCTTGGCGGTGGCAATGTCCAGCTGGACAGAGTCATTGACCTTAATCAAGGGATCCGGGTATCTGATAGTGCGTCCATCGTGTGTCACCAGGAAGGGGACATTCTTGGGGCCCACTTGCACCTTGCGCACTTTGCAGAGCTTATACTTGGCCTCCTCGGCGGAAATGCGATGGATCGTGAAGCGTCCCTTCACATCATAGATCAACCGGAAGAATTCTCCGGTCTTCTCAATGGAAACAACATCTGAAATGCAAAAAAAAGATCCATTAAACTTTCGCCAGAGATTTTCCCGAAGTATCGAATGTCCTCAACACGTGAAGACGCCCAAAAATCCATTTGGACATGACAAAGGTTGAGCTTTTTTCTCTATCGAGGTGAATTGTATTTGCCGGGAGGAAGGATTTCCTTCGCGACAAATTCGATACTCGAAAACAAACAGTTAAATCAATACTTTATTAGGGGGCTTCCTTACCCATGAAACCAGCAGGGAAGTTGGGATCGGTGCGCACCTTCCCGTCCACCTTAATGAGACGCTGCATGACGATCTTGGTGACTTCCGTGTTGGTGAGAGCGTACTTGAGGCGATTACGCAGGAAGATCACCAGGGGAAGGGATTCACGGAGCTTGTGAGGACCCTGGGATGGACGTGGGGCGAATACACCGCCCAACTTGTCCAACATCCATGCCTTTGGGGCATTCAGACGCTTCAAGTGCTTTTTGGGGCCACGAGCCTGCAAAGCGACAACAGTAAATATTAGGTTATGTTACCGCTCCTCCCTAAAACTCCAAATTTCTCAATATCTACTGGATTCTTCACGGGATTTTTATGTTTTTCTTTTGCCAGGACACTTTAACACACCAATTACAATTGTAAGGGATAATAAAATTACGGAAAACCCGGAGAAAAGCGAAGAAAACTTACCATGTTTGTCACGTTTTCAAGAAAATGTCTGAGAGAAAGACTGCATGCAAGTGATTCCGAGGGGTGCCAGACTCAAAAATCTGCAGATTTTTCCCCTCTGGCAATTTTTAGTACAGCGCATTTTTAGTTCGCATCGGGGAATGTTTTCAATGCGCGTTGGATATTTCGCAATTTTTTTTTCTGTGAGAATTAATCCGTGTGAATTATGCAAAATTCGCCGATTAAGAAAGTGAATCATGGGGAAGTGCATCTCCGGCGGCCACTCACGTCCACACCGGAGGAGGAGAAGGCCCTGAGGGATCAGCTTCACGTGGAGATTGAGAACAAAACAAAAGCTTGTGCATTTACCAAGCACGATTGCACTCTTCCCAGGATTGTGGGCTATGAGTACTGTCTCAAGCACATTCTCCAGGATCCCAGGGCTCCGTATAAGCAGTGTGCATACGCGTATCCTATTACGGGGAAGAGATGCCTCCAGCCGGCACCCAAGTACGAGTCCCGGAGGAATATTGCGTGAGTACCTTCAGGAAAGCGCCTTCCCCGGATACAATTGCTGTGATTCTCTTGATCTTTCAGATTCACAAACTTCTGCTTTGAACACAGTCGTCTCAATCAGCTGTCCAAGACGCAAAGCACTACCGGAAAGTTGAAACATCTCGAAACTCAGGAATCTCTCCTCAATGAACTCTCTCACTACGTCAAAGTGGACAAATCTCCAACTTCTGGTCAGGAAGCAGATGTTGATGTAACGACACCGTGTTTAGATCCATTTCGTAAGTTACTTAGATAATGTTCCAATCGTAGTAACCGTTTGTGCGTTTATCCGTCTATGGAAGCCGGTTGTAGATAGAGACATCGGCTCTTGGGGGACCCCCCCCCCCCTAAAGTCGACACTGGGATCAGGACCACATTCATTTTTCTGAAAAACCTTCAAAACTAAAAAAAACCTCAAAAAATTTGATTTTTTTTGTATATTTCAAAAACCAGTCCTACGATTTTTTTTATTTTCACGATTTTCACAAATGTTTTGTAGATTCACTAGACGCACTTTTCGCCCATACATGTGAATTACCTCCATACATTCCGTCTAACGGTTTTTCAAGGTCAAAAGCTTGGAGCTTTCTTTTCAAAGGTTTTATTTGTCCCAAACCCATCATACTCATCGGAGAGGTCTTTGAATTTCCAACTACATACTCTAAGCCAGTTCGAACCGGTCATAAAAACTTGGTTTGTGTTTGCTATGCCTAGTTCGTATTTAAAAACCTAATCTTTGAACCTGAGTCGGGTTTACTAAACCTAGTTCGTATTCAGAAACCTAATTTGCAAACTAGGTCCGGCTCTACTAAAAGTTCCATTCAACAACCTAATTTGGAAACTTAGCTCAGGTTTATTAAACCCAGTTCGAATTAAAGAATCCAGTTTTGAAACTTATATCGGGTTTACTAAACCTGGATCGTATTCAGAAACCTAATTTGGAAACTTATAGTTTGGGTTTACTAAACCCAGTTCGAATTCAAAAACCTAATTTTTAAACTTGGTTCGGATTCAATTAACCTGGTTTTCGATAGAAAACCTAATCCGGGAACTTAGTTCGAGTTTGTAAATCTGAGTTCTTACTTTGAGTCCCAACAAATCCATCATATGGGGACTCATTTCAAAGATCTTTGAGTTTTCTCCTAAACCGGTTGGAATCAGTTGATCGAAATCTAACCACACTAAGTACGTGTCGGGTCACTCCGCCAAGTCTAAACTTAGCATTCACGTTTTAGATTTGTAATTTGCCAATCCCTGATCTTTTTTATTGGACTCCCATAAAAGTGTTTAAGGGTACCGATCCACATTCCAAAAATTCATTTGTAGCTTTATGTGGATCTTGCCTGATATGATAACAAAGTTGCTCGTCGAAGTTGCAAAATCAAAAGCAATCAAAAGCTTAAATGAGGATAACTGGAATAACCAAATCAAAGAAATCAAAGTGAAGATCAAGAATAAAAAATTATTGGGCTCGTTTATTCTAGACTTATAAATGATTTTGAAACGAGTCTCTTTATTGGTAAGGACTAAGAAAGTTCTGCTAACTTTACAACAGATAAGTTTAGATGAAAGCCAGTTGTACTGGAAATAACCAAACAA
This sequence comes from Phlebotomus perniciosus, assembly GCA_918844115.2. NCBI lineage: Eukaryota > Metazoa > Arthropoda > Insecta > Diptera > Psychodidae > Phlebotomus > Phlebotomus perniciosus. The sequence continues at coordinate 20,747 of CAKKOB020000434.1, read as the reverse complement.
GTGTCTTTTGATGTAAAAACTGGAGTCACATCAATCAACTGATTGAAAGGGTTAAGACGTCATCATAAAGCACCACGAGAAGTGAAGATAGATCGAATGCAGTAAATCAAACGCAATTTCGAAGCTTACATCATTGAAGTGAAGATCAAAAGTTTTATATCGACAGAAGAGACTTGTTTTGAGCGTAAAAACACAAGATCGATTCGAGAATTTCGTAAGACTTGTTCTAATCGTTTATTCGTCGATACTTGTATCATTCACTTTCGCTGATCGGTGGGCCAATAACGATGGGCGTTTTCGGACTTCTGGGTATGGATTCTGTATAAGCCGTATAAGCTAATGAGTTTGTCATATGTATTGAAATTTTTCATATGACAAACTCATTCGCTTAGAAAATTCCACCCCTGGATTTACAGCAAGCTTTCCCGAAGAACGACGAAAAGTTTTCAAAATGTTTTTCTTTTGATGTCAATTAACGACTGATTTGTTAATAACAAATCCCATCACTATGGAATCGACTTTTAAAAGCGAATTTTGAGGCACTTTTTTCTCCGGGTGTATGAAAAGGAAATTGAAGTTATGCGCCGCAGCTATCTAAATAAGATTTACCACCAACTTGGCACCAAAACATATTTTCACACGCAAATCCAAGGTTATAAACTCACAAAAATTGTCATATAACTTTAATGGTTGGAAAAATGTTATGCTGCAATATTAACTCACCAAAATATAGGAGTGGATAGTATGATCCGATGGCCGATCTGTAATGAGGAATTTCATGCCCTTGAACTCAATCCGGGCCGGTGCTGGTCGAATGTCCTTTTGACGCATGATGTTGCTCATTCCCACGATACCACAAGAAAATCGTTACAAAGTTGCTGTTGTGTTTAAATTTTTTTTCTTTTAGATAACTTGGGAAATTGTTTTTGTTTTTCTTTTAAATAAATCCCACGTTCTTCAGCAAGATATCTTTTGGTTTATCTTCTAACAATATTTTGCAAAAGGAAAATAATCGTAATAAAAATAGTGAGTGACGCAGAAACCCTTTGAGGCTATTGAGAAAATTATTTTCTTAAAAAAAAGATCTACTTTAAACCTAAATATTCCCTGATTTGCGCACGTTTGAGAAAAAAAAGATGTTAATACACTTTTCCTTCTTATCGCAATTAATCGAGCATCAGGTAAAAAAAATTGTCTATCTAAAAATTGTTGTAAATTCTTGCCTTGTGAAGTGTTACTTTTTCTTTAAACAAGAGAAAAAATATATAAATTAAATAAAATATCTGCGAAAATTGATAAAATGTATATGTATGATGAAGATCTTATCACAAGATATACACAATTACAAAACAAAATATTCGGAAAACTCTATGTAGAATTACTTAAATTTCAATTGTAATAGCAATTTAAAATTTCAACACTTTTCAATACTCTTTTTTTTTTGAAGCAAAAATTGTCTGTAAGAACTGTAATCTGCTATTTAATTTACTTTTAAAATTGATTCTTATTTATTCTCTCAATCGATTTCCACCAAAAATATATACCGCATTATAACTGAAGTACGTTTACATAGTAAACCTTTAAAAGAGAAGGAGAAAGAGAGAAAATTTTATAAATAAAATTGATAGATAAAAATGTATTAGGCATAAAAGCTATACATAAATGACTTAGAAATTAGGTCACATGGAAATTTTATGAGATAGGTAGTCTTTTAAAATTCTCAAAATTTTGAGTTTTCGAGATTTGATGAACTGCAAACTATAAGAATTTAAAGCAGTAAGAAAAATCTCTTTAAATTTATCTCGATTTTCCTTTTGTTGCAGATTGAATTCCAAAATTAATTTGTTCAAATTCTGTTTATTCGATATTTCATAATGAAATACCTATAGAGAACAAATTCCTTTCATGTAAGTAAATGATACTTTTTAACACAGATTATACGAAAACTCATTTCGAATTTTCCTCACAATCTGAAAACTCTCAATATACTAATTCGTTTCAAGGCAAATTATATTAAAAATGTATTTTTCTACAAATTAGGGTCAAGTAACCCCTTTTGGCCACTTTAAGCTTTACTGAGTTATCACACGAGGAAAAAATCGACGCAAGTATTTATTGCATCGACACAATAACTCGGCAAAAAAGTGTCTTCCTCTCATCTGATTTACATTGGTTAGAAAGGGACAAAAAACTGAGCGATTATAGCGTCCGGAGAACACAATAATCGCTCATTATTATGATTCTTTGTCCCTTTCTAACCAATGTAAATCAGATGAGAGGAAAACACTTTTTCGCCGAGTTAATGCGTCGATGCAATAAATTCTTGCATCAAATTCCTTTTGTGATAACTCTCTTACAATGTCATACAACTTTTATAGATTTAATCAGATTGAAATCTATGATTCTTCATAAAAATTTCGTTCCTTGCATCCTTGACACCCCTTTCCGCCACTTTTATTAAAATTCAATTTCGCGGCAGAACCGGCAGAAACTTGATTGAAATGGAATTCTTACTGTTCGGGGGCAATCTTCCAAGATTATTAACGGAAGTTCTTATGAAACTCGCCTGTATTTTGACTCAAATTGTAAGAAATATTCACTAGAAGAATAACTATTTCTAGAAAATTTTAAGAGTAATTCGACAAAAATGGATTTAGTGTGGAAAATTAAATACCTACTTAAGAAATTTCTTAACAAACCTTCATTTTGGTGAAAAATTGTTCTAATTTGAATGATCTAAAGGTGGATTACGTTTTTTTTTAAACATAGCGCACAAAATATTACCCATTTCGTACTTCTCCGAACTCTTTATTATTGCAAAATTGGCAATTTATTCGAAGTGGCCAAAAGTGGGGTAGGTATTGGCCAAAAGGGGTTACTTGACCCTAAATGATAAAAAGTTCTGCCAATATGTATATTCCGATATGTTTTTTTTTTACATTTTAATTATTGGCATTCAATCTGCTAATAATTTAATTAAATTATTATTATAATTTTAAACGAAAATTAAAAATAGTAAAAGATTATGAAAAATGAATTCAATTAATATTCGAATGAAGTCAATTTATTTATATTCATATTAATTGGGCCAACTTACCGAATCGTGCGACTTCTCGGTTTTTCTCTTTCCTAATTAAGCAGGTGTTGTTTATCAACCGTATTCCGACTCCTTTTTATTCCCTGATATGCTCCAAAATTCTTTTTTGTTTTCTGTCTCTTTTTCACTCTTTTCTTTTTTGAGATATATATTGTAATATTATAGGTGGTTAATGAACAACACGACTTTCTATTTTTTTTTCTTTCTCCTTATTTAATACACAAAACAAAACTATCACTTTCTTGGCTTATCTTCTAACCAACCAATATTCCATGAATGTAAAATTCACTTTATTTTATTAAGGATCACACCCTTTTTTGTTGCGTGCTCCACCACTTGGCTTTATATCTTTTCTTTTTTAGTCTCTTTACAATTTATGGTTCAATTACACCACTATACAATCTTTTTCTTTTGTTTATGCAAAAATGCTATTTTTCTCTCTATTTTTTCTTGTCCTTTTTATTTGTGCTGGGCCTGGCAGTATTCGCCGCTATCTAATTGAAACTCCATAGATGTTGGGACTACTCGAACTGACTATAATTAAAGAAGGATAAAAAAGAGAAAATATTAATTAAATTGCTTACATTAAGTTTATTAAGTTGATTTATTGAGAATTTATTATACAAGTCTGGAAATAAATGCCTATGCAAATTTACATGGAAACACTTTTGCTCTCGTCACAAATCTCCATCTTAAGAAGATAATCCAATATGAGTAAATATGCAACAATTATGTTTGGAGAGAGGATTTACTTAACAAACTGTTGAATGCACCGATTTAAGAAAGGTTGGAGAGGTTGGAGATCTAATAGTTTTTTAACCCGAATTTCACAAAATACCAAGAGATAGACTTTTTCGGACTCCTGGAGTCACGTCCAAAGGAAATTTGTTACTTTAGGAGTAATCTGGCCCATTCACATTTGCACACTTAGATATAGGACATCCCGACTAAGACTTCAAGTGTCGGAACATTTTACCAAGTCATATTGCTCTCACTTTTTTTTCAATAACTCTTCCACTTGTTTAACTTCTAAAGATATTTTTGTTTTGTCGTCCTTCCTTTTCACCGCTAGAGCCTGTCTTTCACTGTACGAGCAAAAAAAACTGTTGTGGCATTTTTGGCACAGTTGCTTGAGCAAAATATCCAACACTAATGGGTTTTTGCGACTTACAACAGGCCAAGAATATCCAAAACGACTTAAAATATGTATATCTCTCTTCTCAGTATTTTGTCCCTCTGTTGACATATTTTATTTGTTAATTTTATTATTGGTAAACAAATTTACGCCGAAATATGAACTTTAGAACTTCCCCGCAACCACTTCCAACTTCCAACTATTAAACTATTATACTTGGAACTAACAAGCACGACTAGCCAACCGCAGGAAAGCTTCGCGCGAGAGACCTCGTTTTGCATATAAACCGTATTTACTGTCTATTTGCGGCTGTCTTTAAGATTGAATTTGTTATTATGTATTGAAAGATCATAAGAAGTATTAGGTGTGTGTATTGAGTTTGTCTGTTTTCTATCTGTTTTCTATAAGAAGCCTTATAAGTTCGAACCTAGGCTGGAACTCACAAACATTAATCAGCAAATTAATTTAATCAGAAAAACCTATACACCCCCAGCTTATTAATTAATTTTGAGTTCAATAATAGAAAATGACCGTTGAAAGCTTCATTTTGAATTTAATCAGAAACCTATTCACAAACATCAAATATCTAATTAATCCCTCTATTCTTTCTCTAATCTAACTTTTTGGAATCTGGATTCTTGATTTCTTAAAATATCTATTTGAGCTTTCCTCATGTTTGGCAGATGGCGCACCCTGAAATTTGGTTTCTGGATTTGACTAACGACAATATTTCATATTCGGTGTTAGTTACACCGAATTGTCGCTATCCAAATCCAGAAACCAAATTTCAGGGTGC
>CAKKOB020000434.1:0-15619 GCA_918844115.2 Phlebotomus perniciosus | reverse complement strand
TACTTTCGGATTTGCGATAGTAGGACCAGGTTCTATGTAATTACTCTGTAACTGTTCAAGAACCTCCCAGATAAGATAGTCATAGTTATGGTTTCTATTGGTAGCCCGTCTGTTTGTCTCTATCTAATCCGCAAGTAGACTTTGAGGGTCCAGACCATGGCCAAGAGTCACTTGAATCAATTTTGACTACTGCTTGTGAATGTATGAGTAAAAGCTTCAGCCTATCGTGTCAATGACCCAACGTTTAAATTCAAAACCGCCTAGTAACAAGTAAAAGACCGCGCCGACCGCGCATTTCGAGGCGCTTAGCGCCTCGTCCAGCTCGATAGATTCGCGTCTATGTGAGAAAAAGTCGCACATTATCTGTTGAGATGGTGTTTTATGTGTTTTTATCTACCCTTGACCTTGACTAAGATCTCCCGATCTCTCACTCTCGCGTCATTCCTGCATCTATATACACAAGAATCATTCTTCAGAAATCGTGATGTGTCGTCCCCTCCCTCCTATTAATAGAACTTCTTAAATTTGTATATGTGGATTCATTCAATTTTCACACAAACAAATAAATAGTGCGCTATTAACAATAGGCACGGCATAATGATTACAAGATACAAAATGAGAAACAGAAAAATTATACATCTAAAAACCGATAAAACGCTCTTTCAAGAATTTTGCAAAGCCTGCAAAGCAAAGAAACAATCATATAATATATGCTAATTATTTTCATGGATGTTTCATTTACCAAATAGATGGAATTTTTATGCGATTTCAAAGATCATATTACAAGGCGCTCGCGCTGCTACTTTGTATTGCTATTAAACTTAGCGATAATAACTGAAAAAGTCTCTGTTTAGTCATCAGAAAGAATTCTTCTCTGAGAATAGCTCTTTAAAAAGAAAAAACAGCAAGCTTCACCCACCAGACTTCGGGACTGGGGCACTCTCTTCAAAATATCATATATTCACCTCTGATAATCTCAAAAGACATATTTTCCCGTATGTTTGCCAAAAATAAATTTTGGTTTTGGTTATAAACATTTCTTTCAGAATTTATTCGGATGATATGACCTAACTTTAAAATTAGGATGTGATGCTTTAACGGCTTTAACACATAACCCGTATAACAATAGCCTCTGATTTATTAGAATTAATTTGTCTTAGGTTATATATGAGCCCCTATTTGGGGGATCTTTAGAGTTGCCCAACTCAAAAATTTAAAATAAAAATTGGCACAAAGAACTTTTTCATTTCTTTTGTTTCTTTCTTGAGATTAGATTTCGCTTGATTCGCTCAGAATAGTCCAATCCTTTACACAATTTGGGATATATGGTGGGGTTAAATGAGGTAAGGTACCGTGTACCGAATTTACCGATTTGGATATTTTAAGACATCAAGAGTTATAAGAAACCCAAGTTTCAAAAACACACAAAATTTGAGAAAAAGCCCCTAAAAGAAAAATGTGCAAAACAACAATTTTCCATTTTCTTGACATGTAGAATTTTTGTTAATTCTTTTAAAGATAGAAACCCGTCACCGCAGAGAATACCCAAACAAATTATGGCGCCAAAGTCAAAATTTTCCCAAAACTTATCCTGATAATTGCAATAAACAACACGAGTTCTCGAGAGGAATATAATTCTTTTTTACAGATAAGATAAAGATGAGTGGTTTATGTCACACACACGCATTATACAACTATGTAGTGGAAAGATAGGAGACCTATCTCTGTGACATTGTTATACCTATGAATAAACAATTAAAAGGTTTTCGTTTCTTCTCAACTTTAAAATGTGAAAAATATGCAAATAAACAATTAATTGTATACACAAATTTTTTGAGCGCTCAAAAAAATGTGTTAAAATTTCTAGTTAACACTCCGACAGTCAGTTACGAAATGTATAGATAGATCTATCTATCTATATAGAGTGTGCGTATGTGAATTAGCTATATCACCCCCAACCATAATATTATATATCTCCATTGCAGGGTTGACTCATCATGGAGCGTCGTCACTCATGAATCGTCTGCTGTTGTGGAAGTCTATTAAAATATTATCAAATTACGTGTTTTGTGTATTCAATCGTTTCGAAGAACTGCGAACTAACCATTTAAAGTGCGCCATAAGAGTCATCTGAACTAATTTGGTTAGATAAAAAAAATAAAAAATAATATTGTGGCGCTCTATCTTTGAGAGACTTATAAGTGCCGAATAGGAATAACTTTTCCACTGAAGTATAAATCTATAATAGAATAGGAAACCCTACAACAGCATATTCGCTTTAATTTTTCAAGAAACAAAAAAGGCAAAATTCCAAACATTTCAAAATGATTCCAAGTAAATTTTATGAACTGTAGATAATTTCGAGTGATTGCAAGGCAACATTTTCTTGTTATCATGAGCCTGATTATATTATCTTTCCATCGAAGAGACGCCAATTTTGATTTCTATGCGGAGAAAGATTATGTGAAATTGATATTGATAGTTTGACCTGCTTAACTCACAGATCTATGTAGAACACAGTCTGTCCGAATGTTTTGATGTATAAAATCATTACAAATTTAATATTAAATTCAATAAAAAATAATCTGGAGCGCTCTTACTCTCACACGTGGCGAGAGTGAATGGCTGAAGATGTTGGTAGCATTGAGAAGAGGTGAAGAGCCCCAAATCAGTGCGAAAAACAGAGAGAAATAATTTATGGTTTGAGAACAAGAGGATTGAGTTTGGTGACCGAACTTTTTGTTGCTCAATTTCTTGTTCTTCTCCGGGATGATGGGCTTGAGCATTGAGAGGGTTATTCACCGTCTGGTCTCATGAACGGGTTTCTTCGTCTCACACCGACATTCTTTTAATCCCTTGCTTTTATTTCTCTTTTTTTCTGTATTCTATACTGCCGAATTGCAAGTTCTTTTTTTAAATTGCTTTCCCATTGAATTTGTTGCATATAAGTATGTCCAACATTTTCATGATTCGCGAATTCAGTGAGAGTTCTCTCTAACAATATTATTTTATTGAGTTTTCTTTTCTGTCTGTGCGCTTACTTTGACAGACTCAGACATTAAGCAGAAAAGAGAAGAAGTTCCGACTGTTTCTTAAAATCGATTTGTAGCGACTAAACAATTTTCCTCGAAAAACTTTTCCTACTTCTTCTTTTAACCTCCCACGCTTTCCTTAAATCTGGCCACCAATTGATTCATCGTGCCTTTCGCATAGTCATTCAAACACTCTAACTACCTTCTCTATAATGTCTTTTGCCAATTTTTATCGCCCCGACACGCACACCCGAGCCACGTGAAGGCAATATTGTAATTCATTTAGTTTGCGAACTTTATTGCTGTTAGTCTTCCCTACACGAATAGGGGTGAACAGAAGTCGATTGAATCCATTCAAGAATTTGCTATTTGACTTCATACTAGTCTCTGGCTGGCTTGCCAGTAAATTTCCGCCATTTTGGGTAAGACTAAAACAACTTTAATCGTATTTGGGGCGAATTTTCCTTCATTTTCACATAAAACTCAACAGAAATCCACTCTAATAATGAAGGCCCCAAAAAGCCCCAACAAACTGTTTCAGAGCATTCTAGTAGAGAAAATGTCATTTTTTTCGCAAATATCGCGACCTCGTGAAGATACCTTCAAATGGACAAATCTTACAGTTTTTCCAACAGGATTATCACTAAAATCGGATAATCCTTTACGGATTTGAGAAAATGGAATTTCCGAAAAATGGGCTAAAACTGATTTCCGTGCGTCGCTATCAAGTGTCAAAAAGGAACTGTGAGCCGAATTTGAGAAAAACGGGGTTGCCAAGCGAAAATGTCAGTTGGCTCGTCATTGAGTTTGACGTAAATTTCCTCTCTCAGCTCACCCTTTATATATAGAAGTCGAAAGGTCACAGATAGCGACCTTAGATCTTCGGAGACCCCCCCCAACACACATATTTAAAATTTCTGTCCCATTGGAAAGTGGCTGTATAATTTGAACCGTTTGACCAATTTTGGCCTTTTTTTTTAAATTAGTGAGATAGAAAGAAAAATAGATTTTTTCTTCATGCCTTACAAATCCAAAGATTTATCTTAAAGACTATATCTAAACTATACTTTTGATTGTTGCAACCGACCCTGATAGACAATACAACCTCCTTCCTTATCCTAAACGCTTCTATCAACAAATTTTTAAGTTTTTTAATCGAAAAATTTTCTCTGCATTTTTTAAGTTTGCTTGACAATTTGTTATAATTATTTACAGATTTGTAGTGTTATTTTAAGTGTAACGAGTATGGAATTTAATCCATATTTTGTTGTTTTTGGTCTAACCCTAATTATAATTTCTCCTTTGTTTCTCCTTTCATCTGTATAAAATTCTACTGGATTTTGTGTGTGAATCAATTAATTTTTATTTTTGTGTTATATAGATTACTTGTTGTATCTTTATAATGTCTTCAATTGTGTTTAACTTCAATTTTTTGTGTTTTTAATCAACATTTCCATTCTCAATACTGCGTCTGCTGCCGACTTCACTACTTCGGTATTTACTCGAAAACAACTCTTACGATTTTTCAAAAATTCAAAAACCCAATTTAATCCGGTATTAACCCGTAAAAGCCAAAACGAACCATTCTGCAATATTTTGCGAATTTTCTTGCTTTCCCAAGTTATTTGCTAAAACTCTTAATTTCTTTGAATCTTATCAAAATCATTCTGCAAAACAAATGACTTTATCATCGCACTGATACCCCTCCTCCCCAGACAAAACTTGTAAGGGCACTCGGCAAAGTCACTTTGCACTCACATTATCATTTACTGCCGTCATTCTGCCAATTTTAGCCATTTATGGAGGCCAATTGGTGTGAATTTAATTTTAGATTCCCGGAAACCTCTTTTCTTACATCCAAATCGCCCTCAATTTACTCCTACCCGATCTTTCTTTGAGAGCTTGAAGTCTTTAAAAGAATTGAGCCTTCCGGACTTTCCCTCCCCAAACCGATCCGGGTGCGCATTCAACAAGCCAGAATAAACTGAGAAAATCTGCCACGGATGCACTATCTTTAATTGGATTCGCCGGACTTGACGTCATTGCGAAGGAATGTTATCAGGTGAAGACACGTTTGCCAGTTAAAGGTCACCCCGTGGAACAAGAAGTCTTTCAAGTTGAGACAAAAGAAGTTTTTTATGTGTCTCTCTGTAAAAAATGGGTGGCAAGCCAAGCCCTCACGGAAGTCGTGTCTGCGGACAACCCAATGAGACTTTTCATCTACGCCGTGGATTTTTCCGCGTCAGTTCTCACGAAATATCAGAAATTCTAACTATAAGAATTTCACAATGTGTCAAACATGCGAAATTGCTTGGAAAATTCTCGAAGTGGGGACAAAATGGGTGCAAAATTAACATGAATTTCTTACCACCACAATCGCCATACGCAAGAGATTAGTTTGATGATTCTTTTGGTGCTTCAACACCTGGCAAATACACAATTCTGATAGAGGAATACCAAGTACAAGGTGTCCTCAATTTGGTTACCACTTGAAAATCACACTTTACTCCTTTTCTGGCTCACGATCACACAATTTTGCACTAAAAGAGTCGAACAGCTCGACGATTCAAATACCAATATGGCAGCTATGGCCAAGTTCAGTGGGTCACGCGGCGAGAGTGCCTTCGGATGTCACGAGCAGTTGCCGAAAACATATCAAAACTGTCAAAATTGAGCAAAAACGCCATTTTATTGCTCAAAATAGTGCTTATGGCACTCGCCAGATGCCGCATGACTGCATTGAGGGGGAGAAAATCAAGCATTTTCATGGCAGCAATCGAAGCTATGACAGGTTAAGAAGAAATTACAGATATTGTCATTGGATGGGCAGCGAGGTGAGTAGAAATAGATGCTAAAGTATTTCTAAGATGTCTCTTTATGTATGAGAACTGTAATTTCACGGTTTAGTAGCGGTTTTGACTTTGTAGCAATTTGTATCATATATGATACATAAAAATTTTTGTGGTTATCTGAGAATTTTCACAAAATTTACTAGTTTTCTGTAGTTTCTTCGTGAAATCTCTATCATATTTAGAAAGTTTTTTTTAGCGTTTTTGTGCTTAACAAGCACTTCAGAGAATTTATGGATGGTTTAGTAAGGAGATATAACCTCTAAAAGTAATAAGAATAACATTTCTAAAAAGATTTTTTTTTTCGGTAGTTTACCGGTTTGAGAGTTTATCAACCAGCTTAGGTCTTTAAAGAGTTTTGAGTTAATTTTCAAATAGAATTTCACTGGAACCACTGGAACTCTCGTATTGAAAGGTCTGAAATTCATGTAAAATAAAACCTCAACCGAAACCATTTAATAATTTGTTCAGCCAATCAACTGATTTTTCTGCAAATTTCGCAAATTTTCATAGATCGTTTGAAAAATTAAAAATTTGCCGGGGAAAAGTCCGAGTCGGAAGATTGTCGGCAACAATTCAGGACATAGTCTAATGACAAGTCCGTTGAAAGTCCCATTACGAACCGGAACATCCTTTGGAAGGCGAAATCTGCCTAGCAATGACTCCGCCGACAGTCCGCCGACGCGCCGAATTACTTTTTAAAGGGTATGCTTATTACGCCGCCATTAGAATCTCAAATCCCATAAGCAGTTTAACCCTACCTCGGCAATCCTAATTGTATCTCCATGAGAGGTATTATGTGTTGTTTTTTCTTCCGAGTGAACAATAACAGGTGAATTGTGAGCTAAAGTGCAATTTATCCCCATAAATGTCAACCCCATGATCCTCTGTGTTTAATTGAATGGGTACTTTTGAGAAAATTGCGGGGTGAAAGTGAGAAAAGCGTGCTTTAGCTGTGATTCTTTCTCCCCCGTGTTTTTGTATAGTTTGTGCACGAGAGGAATATGGCAACAAAGGCAACAAAACAAATGACAGCGTGAAAATTGTTTTCTCAACGCAATTTCCCAAGATATTTCTATCAAAAACACAAAATTAGTGTTCTGTAGTGAATAAAGGTAACTATTCCTTTCTATTGAGCAGCAAATTTGAGATTTTCCTACAATTTTAGCTGTAGATAGTAAATCTAACCCAAAAATTTCTGCAGACGTTTTCTTGCGAAACAGGACTTGTAGTCAGAATAGAAATTCCCTAATTTTAGACTCAGGAACGACCTTAGATTTCCTAATAACTTCTTTCTCAGTAAGCGCTACGCGATTTAGATTCCCCGAAATCCAAAAAATTTTGTAAAGTAGGCATTTGCTAATGGGGCCGGTCGACCATAAGATAAGACTGATATCAACATTATGGACATGCGGTTTCCGAGCAAAAGATACCGAAAAGCATATCAGATCAAATGATGCAGGATTGTTATGCTGAATTCGGTATTACACGCATATTTTACTTGCGGGTTGTTTATTCCCAATCCCAAAGATCTCAAAGGTTCATTATTTTAGTAGGAATGATTAGTCTTCGAAAGTTTAAAGAAAGTCCATAATGTTGGAGAACAGCGCTTATTTTATGAGAGTCAAACCCATCTAGGTAAATGGTCTAGTAAATGGTTCAAGTGGAACCTATCCTGACTTAGCCCACCTCTTGACCCGCTAGCGCTTCATTTTTAGGGTAAAAAATTGATAATGTCCAAAAAATAAATTAGAAAGAAGGATATCCCCTCATATTATAGGGCTACAGGTGACCTTACCTTAACTAACTCTACCGTACATGGAAACCTGATAGCGCTTCATCTTGTAGTAAAAAAGCTATAAATGATGGCCCTAAGCGCCCCAAGACAGTAATTTGGTATAAAAGTTATCAAAAGGGGGGTAAAGAGGAGTATTCCGTTTCGTCCACGGTTATAAGGAACCTCACCCTGACCAACCCTACCGTACATCTTATTGTCATAGTAGTTTGTCTTATGACTCTTATGATAAAAATCCATTCCAGTGATTCCAGTTGAGTCTTAGAACTTCAACTTATGGCAAATTTATGGTTGTGAACGTCAGTCTTATGCAGAAGATTTGGTCTTGCCGAAACAGGATTTTCTTTTAATATGGGTTTCTAACCTCATTCTCCCTACTTTTCTCGAAGGACCGTCTAATGCTGGGCTGGGCATACACCTACGACTTAAGCCACGAGAAGGCTTATCCTGGCTAATTTCGTAAACGTGACTGACTAAGCCGAGAGTGGTATACACTACAATCACGTTCACGACATTAGCAGGATAACCCTCTAGCGCTCTGTGATTAAGTTGTAAGTGTATGCCCGGTATAACACTTGGAGACACCACCTCCTTATCTTCCTCCAATTCACTCAATTCACATGAAGTTCTTGTTCCTTGTCTTCCTTGTTGAATCCTTCCTTCTTGGGTCCTATATCGTTGGATTTTCAATGATTTTAATCACGAATTTTTGTGTCCGGCTCGCGTGACCAAATTTATGTTTCCTTTTGAGATGAACTGTCAAACTACCTGTCTGTCTGTCTGTTCTTTAGATTTTTAACACTTCGAGTGTTCCACAGCGATTTTGGACTGTCATACGGTCGGAACTCTCACTCACTCGCGTTCATTTCCATATCTTCCAACCCGTTCTACTTCATGTTTTTAGGTTGTGTGACACTTGAAGAGTTAAGCGGACGTCAGAGAAACTTCCACACAACCTGTCAAACTTCCGAATCATTGACAACTTGCTATAGAATGGCGTTTCGGAGTTGTAAAATTATGGCATTAACGGATAGATGAATTTCTACCATTAGAATGATCTTAGAATTTTAGAAAATTACAAATTTTAGAAAATTTACCAAAAGAAGTTGGTCGGGAAACTGGTCCTAAGTTATCCTAAGTTATAATACCAAAGTTACATATCAAAATTCATCTCGTTCGTATAAGTAGTTTAACCGTACTACTATAGAAATATAGTTGAATCTCAGAGAGTTGTATCTCCGAAGAAGACTCTCTTATGATGATTCTGTTCTAACCATTGTTCAGTTGGAATGGTACTAGCGAGGCTTGCTTATGACTAACCACAGCTTCCACAAGACTACCCATCCATATGATTGCGTTAAGGATAAAGCGCAAGCCAGATTGATTCGTACTAGGGTGCGACTGATAACAGAACATAGTCGGGAAGGTCGGGAACCACCAGTCCAGCTAGGGGAATGATGAATATTTTCAGACTCCTGGGATTATAAACAGCCTAGATGTGTTGACTTAGATCAATTTTCTGGTCAATCTTAGCTTCGTCTCGAATCTAGCTATTATTAGACCCTGACTTGGCTATATCTTTCCTAAACTCCTTAATGCTAAGCAAAGTGATCCCTTACCAAGTTTACTTTCTACCTTAAGGACTCAACAAAATGACGTCGACATCAGGAAAGCGAAAAGAGATATACAAATATGTCGCTCCATGGCCTCTCTACTCCATGAACTGGAGCGTGCGACCGGACAAGCGTTTCAGACTGGCACTCGGGAGTTTTGTTGAGGAGTACAACAACAAAGTGCAAATAATCAGTCTTGATGAGGACACAAGTGAATTCACGGCCAAGAGTATATTTGACCATCCCTATCCGACCACCAAAATCATGTGGATTCCAGACTCCAAGGGTATCTATCCGGATCTGTTGGCAACAAGTGGAGACTACCTGCGCGTCTGGCGTGCCGGTGAACCCGATTCGAGACTCGAGTGTGTGTTGAACAACAACAAAAATAGCGACTTTTGTGCCCCTTTGACATCATTTGATTGGAACGAGGTGGACCCTAATCTGGTTGGAACATCTTCCATTGACACAACATGCACAATCTGGGGTCTGGAGACTGGACAGCCAATCGGACGGGTCAACATGGTTACGGGACATGTGAAGACGCAGCTGATTGCTCACGACAAGGAGGTCTATGACATTGCCTTCTCCCGAGCAGGCGGCGGTAGGGATATGTTCGCTTCAGTGGGTGCCGATGGATCAGTGAGAATGTTTGATCTCAGGCATCTGGAGCACTCCACCATTATCTACGAGGTGAGCTTTCTAGGGATATTAGGACAGTTGAATATGTTTCAAACTTTGTAATTGCTTTCCAGGATCCAGCTCACACGCCGCTTCTCAGACTGGCCTGGAACAAACAGGACCCCAACTACTTGGCTACAGTGGCAATGGACTCATGCGAAGTGATAATCCTGGATGTTCGTGTTCCCTGCACCCCCGTTGCTCGGCTCAGCAATCACCGAGCGTGTGTTAACGGCATAGCTTGGGCACCCCACAGGTTGGTTAAATGTTTTATTGAACAAATTTACCATTAAGGGCTTTAAAACAATGAACAAACAATACATTAAGAGCCCAATCGGAAGCCTGCTTATAGCAGAACCTGTACGGGATGAGCCCCCTAACTAATCCAATCCATATAAGTGTTTAAAGAAAAAGAAGAGATTCATCAAATTTTCTATAAATAAACTGTGTTTGCGTTACGAGATGTGGGACATGGTCTCTTTTTGTGATATCAGATGACAAACATTTTATAATTGTGCAAGGATAGAATACTCGCACGGGAAAGAAAAAGTAAATTCAGAATAGAGCAACAACCCTATGAGTCGGAATGGGAAGGGGATTCCCTGGAGACCTCCTTAGGATGTACAATGCAATTTTATTTTGAAAACTCTGCGGTAAAAGGTAGATCCACACTATCAAATTGAAGCTTCAAATATTTGGATAAAATGTATTTTTTAAGAAATAATAGGCCTTGATTTTAAGGTTAAACCTGAAGCTTTAGGCCAGCTTTATGTTATATAGCGTGCATACACTTGGGACTTAGCCTAGAAGACTTTAGCGGCTTAAACGGGACTTTCACTGTAGTCTGTTCGGATCGCGAACAGCTTTCTAAGGAAATTCCTTGTACAAACAGGTTTATCGAAGCCCTGAGCCTCGTTTTAGCCGCTTAAGCCCAAGTGTATGCGCGCCTTTAGCTTCAAGCTATAAACTATAGTCTTAACCATCAATCCAGCTTTGAACTTTAAGTCAGCTACAAGTTAAAACCAGTTTAAAGCTTTAAATCAGCTTTAAACCTTTAAGCTTAAGCTAGCCCTAACCTTTAATTCAGCTATGAGCTTTAATTTAGCTTCATGTTTAAAGCCAGTCTTAAAGCTCTGAGACAGACTTAAATTTTAGGGCATTTTTAAGTGAGTTTCAATCTTTAAGCCGGCTTTAAGCTCTAAGCAAGGTTTATAACAAAGTAATTTTTTGTTTATAGTTGAAGGTGGATAGTTGATAGTGTGGATCCAGCCTAAAGAGAGGAGTCAAAATGTGATAGTATTTCAAATGACACAGCAACCCTTGTTATTGAATCTGGTTGTTGCAATAGTAATTTCACATTTTTGACTCTATTTTTTTGGTAAGAAATTATAGGTTTGATATCCTGAGAATTTTATAAATCTAGTATCGTTGGATTTGTTAAACCTACTACTACAAAGTTAGCATTGAAACTTCCCTATAGTTAACTCTTCGACTCTCACACGGCGATTTTGGACTGTCAAACTATTGGATCTCTCACTCACTCGTATTGCTGTCAATATCTTCTCTATCGTTCTATTTGATAGGAATTTGACATATGAGAGTCCAAGTGTTAAACCAGCTAAAAATGCATTTTAACACCATTAAACTATGTTAAAACACTTGTTAACGGTTTATAATGCGTTTTAACGCAATCAAATTACGTGAAATGCGTTAAAGAGCCTATCGCTTTTTAACGGTTTAACGCTTGAATTATGAATGCACTCGTTTTTTCGTCTTTTTCATCTTTTTCGTGGGCGATGCAATTTGGTGGTCTGAGAAAGTGCGCAGAATCCCTGCAGATCACCCCAAGGATCTGGCCAGACATCAAGGAACACATGCTAGAGAGCTTCCTGGTCAGGGATTACCTTTAGAAGAATCCGGTAACCAATTATTTCTTCCGTGTTGGCTAATTACGGTTTTTTTCCTCTTGGTCTATTCGAGAAATCCAAAAAACTTGGACAGAGCACGAAAGATTCCTTGATTTTACGCACTTTCAGAACTTCCTGACTTAGTAGATCAGGGAAAAATCCTTCAATTGTTGGTAGGTAAAAGGGTCCAACTCCGGATTTATACTTCAATTCCTTATTAAGCATTAATCTCTAATCCTAATCTATGGGCTTTTTCACTCTCACTAAGGCACTCTTGTGAGTCAGTCGGTGTCGCCTCACGGACTCTTTTATATTTAGCCAGGAAATTGTGAATATTTCCAGGGAATGTCTCTGTGTCTAACTAGACCTATCAGTCACAGACTCCGCGCGCTTTTCGTGAAATAACTTCGATCATATTCACGCGCCCGCATGCTGGAAGATCAGACAATTGGATGGAGGAGATCAATTTTGCTTCACTGATTTTCCATCTCATAAAATTCGATATAGAAGTAAAAAGAGCTCATCGTGAGGCAAAATGTAGCGGAAAATTTATTGAGCGCATCAGTGAGTCATCTTAAAGGCAGAAAAACTGGTTAAATGATCCTCCAACCTTTGGGCCTTTGGCCCAGAAATTTGATTTTTGGGGAGAGCCAAGGGAATTTGGGGGAAAATCACTTGGAGATTCGGGTCAATTGACCGGAAGAGGGAAGAGTGGTTATTCAATTGGGGAGTCGCACTTGTGATAGCGAAAGGTGTCCAACAGATAAGCTCTGTGTGTGGTCGATTTTTCGCTGTCTGGAGGTTCACCTTCACTTTCTTGGCCTCCGCACACCTTCAACAGACAATGGGCAGGTGAAATGGACGGGAAAGTATCTCGTGCGGTGGCATTCAAATGAGGCGGGACTGTTGAGAGGGTGGGAAATCCCACCCTTGAAGGCCATTCAGGCCCTTTCCAACTTACTTTGTCCGGAAGCCCGCCGTTCCGTACTGGATGTCCCCTTTCACCTTCTTGGGGTACATCTCCCTCGCGAAAGCATACACCGTTCGCAAGTTCACTGACATCTTCCGCACAGTTTTCACACAGTTTTCACTTGAATTTCCACAGCCGAAAACTCTCACCAGCAACCCCAGTGGCGATGTTCTCGCCACGCTGTCGAATGACAAATGGGTAGGGTCGCCGTCCGATGACACATCCACTGACATTTCCCCCCACCACCATGTCGGCCAGTCGTCGCAACCGTGTCGATAAGTCATGCGCGCGAAAGGTGATTTGAATTTGAGCGGGAATTACAATTCTTTGCTTTTCTGACGATATTCCGCGGAAGATTTTTATGGGGAGTTCCACAAATTGATTAAGTAACTGTTTTTAGCTCTGATTTTTCCAGATTCGCAGCTTATGATCTTATGATCCGCCTTAAATCGAAGTTGCTCCAATCTCCAATCGATCTGAAATTTAGGGGGGAGGGGGGAGTCTCGACCGTTATGTCCACCATTTTGAATAGTGTTAAAATATTCTTTTTAAGATATCTCCGAAGATCTGCTATAGATTTTCTTGAAATTTTAATATGTTGTAGCATAGGTCGAGGATATTCCAACAAGGTATCACACAAGTCTCTACTTAAACCTAAAGCTGAGATAAACCGGTTTAAATCTTATATTGCCTATATCTTTCGTCCTAATTGTCTGAGTTTGATCATGAAATACTTTTTGAACCTTAGAAATTTCAAGGAAACTTTCAAAAATTCATAAAACTTTCAAAAAATGTTGGAAAATTTCATGAAATTTTGGAAATTTTTCTGAAAACTGAAAAATTTCGCAAAAAATGAAAAAAAAACATAATGAGATTCTTTTTGATTCATAAATGTTTAGAAACTTCGAAAATCCACTTACAGCGAGCGGTGATATTAATACGCAGTTTTGCTCTACGGTTTTTAAGATCCGAACCGCCATTTTGAAAGTCCTTAAAATATTGTTCCTTGAATAACTCGGGCTCAAAATTTAATATATTGGAAAATGAGATCAAGATCTTTGCAACAGAATCTTATTTTAGTTTCTGACTGTACTTAGAACCTAGCTATTAGGATCCGATTCGAATTTTGAATTTTAAATCGATTGTTTCTCCGATTTTATCAGTTCGATTTTGAACATTCGATACTCATTGCATTGGAAAGGCCTCACAAAATGCAGTAACCCTTCCAAACATCAGAAGTTCATCCACCAAACACAAGTGTCGCTGCAATCAAAAAAAAAGTTTCAAACACATTTGTCTTATGAAAAATCTTTATTGACATTTCAACGGTGTACACAATTTTTATTTTACTATCCTACTTTGTATTTTTTTTCTCTTTCCTTACAAAACAACTCTTTTACCCATTATTGCTCTCTTATGGCGTGTGCGTTGATTATATTGAGATTCACGATATAAAATATACGTAAAAAAATGGACGGATCCGGACGGAATGTGTATAAATTTTGTAAAAAAAAATTTCTTCGCATCTCGTGGCTAATTTCGTGCTGCAAGAGATACAAATTGTCTTATATACACTAAAAAAAAGATCTTTTCTTTTCTGTTTCACTCTCTAAACATGCGCTAGAGTTGATACTATCATCAGCTACTTTAGCAGAATCATCCTCCCAGACAGGAGGATCGTGAAGGTTGTGATGAGTGCAATAAGCATGCGATTTATCGTCACTTGACTCCCACTTGCCAGGCAATCAGTGATACGTCTCGCACGCATAAAGTCCTTCCCCACGTATCGATCGTAGCGCCTATTTTCCGGTTTCACCTCCATCAGTTGCCTCGTGGCGTCTTGGAAGATCAGATCATGGTAAGGTGGATAGGAGTAAAACATGCTGAAACTGAAAAGAAAATTTAAAAAGTGAAATTTTGATTTTCGCAAATCTCGTAGGGGAAAGTGCTCATCCTTCGGAACGAAAATGAAGCTCAAACTTTAAGATTTTTGCTCAATATTCAGCACTATGAATTTAGTGTCTGAATGCTCTATAAATTTTTTTCAGGTTTTATCTGTGATGGATCACTTGAATTTTTGCCTAAAATCCCATGGATTTTCCTGGTGAGGAAAATGAAAATGTGATGACGAACATTCTGAAGGCAAGCGCTAAGGCCCTTTACACACACGGGCTGAGCCGAGAGAAAGCTTAGCCAGTTCATAGCCAAATCCAGTTCCTTACACACTCTAAGCGCGGCTTAGCAATTACAAATCACCACTTTTGATTGTTATCTCACAGAAATCTGTCGCGTTCTGTCAAAAGTCTCGAGACGGCTTTCACGTCGCAACAAAATTGTCCAAAATAACACAAACCTGCGTGAATTATGATATTAATTTACTAGAATCTTCCTTTTAGACAAAGAGAAAGTTCATATCAATGGAGATTTCTGTGAGACAACAATCAAAAGTGGTGATTTGTAATTGCTAAGCCGCGCTTAGTGTGTGTAAAGAACTGGATTTGGCTATGAACTGGCTAAGCTTTCTCTCGGCTCAGCCCGTGTGTGTAAAGGGCCTAAGATGAGGCGCTAAACGTGTCATAATGTACGATAGCCTTAGTCAGGATAAGATGCCTTATGGCCCTATACTACAGGGGATACCCACCTTCAGACAAATTACCCCTCTTTCGGACATTTTCGACTTTTTCACTACTAAAAATAGGCACTAACGGATTATGATGTATTGTAGAGTTGGTCATGTTGAGGTACCCAATAATCCTTCAATTGAGGAAAGTC
>CAKKOB020000433.1:27155-49687 GCA_918844115.2 Phlebotomus perniciosus | reverse complement strand
TTTTTAGCTCTACGATCTGGATGGAAAAACTTACCACGAGGAGGAGATTCTGCACATCTATCAGGACGCCACCAGAGAATTCAAACAGGAGAATCCAACATTCATTGGGGCGAAATTCATTTACGCCCCCGTGAGAGTTGTCGATGACGCCGGATTACCGGCGCTGATGGATAAAGTTCGTGAACTTCATGAACAATATCCCAACTTTATGGCCGGTTTTGATCTTGTGGGTCAGGAGGACAAGGGAAGACCCTTGATTGACTTCAGCAAGGAGATCCTTGGTCTCCCTGACTCCATCAATTTCTTCTTCCACGCCGGAGAGACCAACTGGAATGGATTAACTGACGATAATTTGGTGAGTTTAAAGAAAAATGTTTTAAAATATGTTTTTAAGCAGAATTTTGGATATTTTATCATTTCTTTTAATAGAAGAGTTCTAAAAGAGTTCTAAAGTTGTTCAAAATGTTTTTTAGACAGTTTCTAGAACTCCTTGTTTCTAAATTCTCAAATCAATTACTCTTGTTTGCTTATTCAGCTCCAAGAAATCCAAGATTTATCTTTTTAGAACTCTCCAAACTTCTCTCAATGCTCTAACTACTTTAACTCATTTTCCACGAATTTCCCCCACTAGATTGACGCTGTTCTCCTGGGAACTAAGAGAATCGGACACGGATACGCCGTCCTGAAGCACCCGCGTGTCCTTAAGCAAGTCAAACGTGACAAGATCGCCCTGGAAGTCTGTCCTGTGTCCAATCAAGTGCTTAGATTGGTGGCTGACATGAGAAATCATCCCGGAGCTGTTCTCCTGGCCAACAAGGAATACCCCGTGGTGATCAGTTCGGATGATCCGTCCTTCTGGGAGGCGAAACCCCTCACCCACGACTTCTACATGGCTTTCCTGGGTCTGGCGTCTGAGCGTCAGGATTTGCGTCTCCTCAAGCAACTGGCCATCAACTCTATCAAGTACAGCGCCATGACGCCACTTGAGAAGATGAACGCCATGCGCCTCTGGGAGGCCGAATGGAAGAAATTCATCGAGGAATTGTCCGTCTGAATCAACTGCGACTTATCAATTCCACGAGTCAATTGACGTCAATAAATTCAAACTATTCGAAAATATGCTCTTATTGTTTCTTTTTTTGTTCACTTTCCGCGGAAGAGAACAAAAAAACACACATGTTGTGCTACACTCTTTATTTTTCCGTCTCTTTTCTTTCTGTCTTTTCAATTTTTCTCCAGCTTTTTTTTTCTTCAACTTGTTTTTGCTCTTTAGAATTTTTTTGTGTGATATGTGGACTTTTCTAACCACGTCAGACAAATTGAAAAAAAAAATGCATTTCTTCTTTTCTCTTTTGCTCTGGTGTGAGTGTTTGCGTGTAGATTTGTATACTGTTAACTATATAATTTATACAATTATATATCTTATCAATCTTATCTCCTAATAGCCACGTTAATCCTCTTTAACTTATCTTCACAAATAGGACGTGTAAATTGTGTGTGTGTTGTTGTTTTCTCATTATTAAAGATATGTGACGAGACACTGTATATACGTATCATTTTCCTATATATCTCTTACAATTATAATCTCACCAACTTACCCAGTTACCATTTCACTCATTACAATTGTCATTGATATGAATCGATTGGGTTTGTGTAAGCTTATTAGAATGCTCTTGAAATGCATTACTTGTACACTATTCGTATAAGCATTGCAAAGAATTGCCTTACTGCAATCATGTCATGCCTGAGTAAGACATTTGATACCTAACAGAAAGTATATCTGTAATGGAGTCGTATGCCTTTCATGAAAGCAATTCATAAATTTCTCAAATTCATGATAAAAGGGAAGGACAGAAATGGACAAAAACCAAAGATTTTTCTGTTTTACGAACTTTCGATTGAATAATCTGATGTTCCATAAGATACTTCAGTCCTTCATAAAACAATAATAATACATGTAAGCTATATGTAAGCCTTACAGAAGTCATATAATACATGTCATAACTATTTCTTGAAAGCTTTTCAGACTTTTCTAACCGATGTAAACTGTTTTAAAGGTTTTGAATCCTCTTCTAAAAGATATCATTACATTTAACTCACACACCCTTTCCATGTACAGTATACAGAACCGTAATGCGTGAAACGGCAACTGGGTTGTGCCAAAAATACGTGAAAAAAACTACTTAAGTATTACATTTTAAAACTTTTTCGTAATTCAATATTGCTTTCAACACTTATCGTGGAGAGAGAGAAAAAAAAGAGCAGCGACACCTCTTCCTCAGCGGTTAATTTGAGAAAGCAATTTTAAAGCTATCACGTGAAAAAGTATATATATATATATATTTTATATCACTGAATAATTGAATGAAAGTCCTTGAAGTGCAAAATTGCAAATTGTGTCGCAGTCATTTGGAATTCAGCCCTCGTGGGGCGGCCGCGGGTTAAATGAATGTCCCACAGAAATATTAAATGGTTGGAAAAAGCGTGAGGCACAGAACCGCAAAGAAAATCTTCCTCTAACTTGTGTTTTTTTTTTCTTTCTTTATATGAATTTTGAAACCATTATTCACTATGCAGTGGTTTCTCGTGAACATTATACTTTCTTCCTATTTTTTTCTTTTTTTACTTAATAGTTTCTTATGCAAATTTCCTTACACCCTAAATTGTTAGTAATAATAGCAATTTAATAGTTATAGATTGTGCAATCAATACGCTTTAGCCTAAAATGAGATCACATTATTTAAATAAAAAACCCAAATTCTTCTTTTTCCAAAGATTTTGTGCCAAAAAGTAAAGAATTTCTCTTTTGGTCAATTTAGACATTCAGATTAATCTCTATAGTGTTTAAATTTCTTTCATTTTTTTTAGATATGTTTCGTGATCGTCTTCAAGCACCCATGTATCCACAAATAAATTACATACTCTCATAATCATTGTTCAGGATATTTTTCAACAGAGAAAACTATCCATCCAGAGCAGCAAAAATAAAAACAATTTCAATTTTCAATCAAATAAAATACAAATTTAAGAGAAATAAAATAAACTCACCTTTGATCCACAAGAACACTTGAGAATCCACTGAACGGCAATGAATTTGTTCTCCATCTGGATGTTCCGGGAATGAAGGAGCTCCTGATCAATCGGATCCAGCCAACTGTTGTCCCACAGATCGTATCCCACCTCGATAAAGCTGATGGGATCTCCTGAATTCAGGGGACATAAAAATTCTACCTGGAATGCAGATAAAAATCCAAGATTATATTGAGAAATTTTTCAAGAACTAAGTTATTCAGTTTTAACAAGAATTAAGTTTTCAATCTTAACTGGAATTGAGTATTCAATCTTAACTGGAGTTAACTATTTAGTTTCAACTGGAACTAAGTATTCAGTTTTAACTGGAACTAAGTATTCAATCTTAACAGGAATTAAGCATCAATTCTTTATATGAATTATTCCTGTCAAGAATTTAATAAATTTGTAAATTTTTCCACCTTCACTGCAAGATATTTTCCCCTGTAATAAAATTGACTATCAACAATCGGCACTCACTTGTATAGTTGTAGATAACGAAGGCACACAGTTCATGTTGGGATTCTGACAGAGGCCACAAATTTTTGGACGATACAATCGTCGCGAAACACAAGGCCCCAGCCGAATCCTAGACGGTCCCATTTTCTGCATTTTCCTACATCCATGTCCTTTCTGCAATAAAAATCCCCAATAAATCAATTCGAGGAAGATAAAAATAAAACTTTTTAAACAGCAATTTCCTCCTCACCCGATGTTTATACAGATTGAGTGGATAACTCTTCAGTGGCTCAACATCCCTGTTCTCCTCCTCCTCCTCCTTTACACACTTTCGATTCTCACAGAGACGAATAGTGCTGAGATCGTGGCATCCAACTGTCGTCTCCACGTGCCTCGATGACACCCCCACTCCGCACTCCTCCGAACACTCAGTCCACTGTGTCGCTGAGGAATTCCCGCAGGTGACATACACTGGAGAGCGAGAAGACAGTTAAGAACTTCTTTCAGCTCTCCTTTGGGGCCAAATCGCGCACAAAGGAAAGGAGAAATCAACTTTAAAGTGAAATTCTTACAGATTTATTACAGACGGCCAGCCGGTCGTTCGCTTTACCGAGAAATCCGTTATAGATAGAGACTTGCAGTTTTCGTAAGATGGCGCTATATAGACAACCTTCTATCACCTCTCCAACCGCCATTTTGAAACAGGTTGAAATATTCTTTTTGGGATATCTCGAAAAATTAGCGACAAATTTTATTGTAATTTTAAAATGTTGTAAGCTGGAGTCGAGATTATTCCAACAGAAGTTCAGATAAACCAGTTTTAGTCTCACTTTGTCTTCAATTTGGCATAACTGTAAGAATTCCACTCTCGTAATATAGGATAACCATACTAATGTTTATCTTTACCATCTGTATTGGGCATTTCGCAGAGCCATATTTTACAGCAATAGCCGGAAACTTCAACAAGTCTGGGTGAGCGACATTCAGACGTACTCCCTGGCGGCGTGAGATTCTCATGGGGACACAGTGAGGAGCAAGCGTGTCGTCCATTCTTCAAACAAGTCAAACCCATCATTATAAAAAATTCAGTCAACAAAGGAGGAAAGGAGCAATATAGAATATTTAACGTGCTACCTACTCCCAAAACTTCCCACCCACCCCCAACTTGGCCCATATTATATTAAAGTCTTTGCGTCCTCACCTGACACACACACTGAGTCTTGCAGTTCACTTTGAATATTTCCCCATGCAGAAATGTTGCATTTCCGACAGTGCAGTCTTGTTGTGCAACACCCACAGAGTGGAAGAGAGAGAAGTGGAAAAAAATATTGAGTTGCGTGTTAAATCAAATTGGACAAATGTAAAGCATGCAAATCCCTATATTCATTCACTTAATCAATCACTCTAATAATTGATGGTTCACTTGAAAGTGAACTTGGAAGAGGAATTAATTTGTTCAACTATGTCTTGCAAATGAAAGGAGGAATACTCTACTTTTTTTCTTCTTCTGTTTTTCACTCTTTTTTTTTAACACAAGAAAGTGGGGGAGACAGGAATTTTCCTCATGAATAAATTGACTTCATTTTCAAGAGAAAATTTCATCATGAATTATGGAATTTTCAACATCACAAACTCACCCAAATTTGTCCTCACCGGATCAGCCTTGGGAGGGAAGAAAAAGGGATGAATTGTTAGTGGGAACTTAAAATAGACAAACTCATGCGGGGATTCTCATTTACAATCATGATTATAAGTTTGAAAACCATTTATTATTGTGTTGTGGATATTATTTATTCTTTTGTCCCGCAGAGAGAAACTGAATATAAATTCCTTTTCAAGGAATAAAATTACAATTCAAAGAGGAATTTTCTTTCAAAATTTATTCACCATGAAAATGGTTAAAACTCATTATTTGATTTAATTTGGAAAATTCGAAAAGAAAATTTGTTAAATTTCGGAGAGATTTTTACCATTTCGAAATTATTATCGAATCGCAAATACTCAAAATGGCAGTAAAAACTTTCTTAAAAGCGATTTCGAGATTAAATTTCTAAAGATCCCAGCAAAACTTGTTCACTTTTCGAACATCTATTCGAAATACCTTTTGAATTTTCGAAAATACATAAGAAAATTTAGAAATGCTCCCCAGAAATAATTTCTGTAGTCAAATTTCTTTTCAACTTCCCATAAGATATTCTAAAATATAATTTCGAAGATCTATTTCATAAATTTTTCACTTTTCGAATGAATTTTTCAAGTTCTTCGATTTTCGCAAATTTTTTGAAGATCTTCTCAAGTTTTTCGAAACTTTTTCTGTTAAACATTTTTATTGTTCTTCCAGAAAGTTTCTCTCCTGATCTTTCCATCAACTTCTCGATTACTTGACGTTAATTAAAAATTCCTTTTCACCTATCAAACTGTTATTTCAATTTCTATGTCTCCATAGTAACGATAAGGACAAAATGTAATTATACCTTTGCAACATCCTCATGACTTATTGATTAACTGATTTCCAAAAGCTCTCTTCTTCAAACTCATAAGTTAATTCAAACTGTTTTAGAGACAAAAGGAATTCCCAATGTCTTACCTCAATGTCTGTGTTGATCGAGAGCGCCCAAGAGGAGGACAGGAGGGTAACAAAAACACATCCTGCGATAAATTGCTCCACCATTTCGTGTTGATCTGCAAAAGACAAAATGCTAACAAATTTCCTAGGCAAATTTTCTTTTTGCTCGGCAACCAAAGGTGTTGGAAAAACATTGCTCAATCCCTCACGCAATAATTACGCAAGAGTAAGAGACTCTGGTCAGAAGGTTTTTGCGGTTTTTGCATCCCCGCGATCGACCCTATTATTATTCAATTTGATGCATGCTCGAAGGGGCGCATAGCACGCAAAGAAGTTGAGGAAGAGACCACACCGCCGATGCTTCTCACAACTTGTTGGATTATGTGCCTTCGTGCTGATTTTCTTGCCAATCGCATAACAATCGATACCAAATCGATACACCATTTAATTGTTTTGATCGAAATTAACCCACTAGCATATATATAGTGGGGGATATTGCTAAATCCTCATCAGTTGCATTCGAACAGTGATTGAGTGAAAACCTATTGGATTAACAACAATGATACTAGTGAGGATTTCACTCCTGCTTCTTGTGGCCTCCTTGGCCATAGCCACCGTGCCTGAGGCTGTGGTTGTGGGTGGTTTGCTCAAGGCGGCCGCCGTTAAGGGGGCCGTCCTCAAGGCGGCCGCCATAAAAACCGCCGCCATCAAGGGATTAGCCATCAAGCACTTTGTCCTGCCCGCCGTGAAGAAACACATCAAGGAGAACAAGCACAAGTACGAGGCTATTGGCAATAAGATTTTCGGCGGTCTGGGATTGGGTCAGAGTACCGGGAACGGTAACTCCGGACACAATGAGAATACTCATCATGAGGAGCATGAAGTTCACTACTACTACGACCACCATCAGCCTCATCACTACGAGGAGCAGAAGGTGCAGCATCACGGATCTCACGGATACTCCCACGGATACTCACATGGGAGCGCCTATCAGGAGGGTCATGTGCATAGCCACCATATTCCCCACTACAGCTACAAGTACGGGGTGGAGGATCATCACTCAGGGGATCACAAGAGCGCCTGGGAGAGTCGCCTGGGGGATTACGTGAAGGGCGAGTACACAATTAAGGAGCCCGACGGCACGAAGCGCATCGTCAGCTACCACTCTGACCCCAAGGGGGGCTTCGTGGCGGACGTGAAGAAGGTGGGAATCCCCCACTATGGCTCCCACAGTCACTACATCAACCATCGCGCTGATGGCTACTACAGCACACCGGAAGTCTACGAGTACGATGATTCCCATGACAGGGACGAAGACTGAGGTGATTTTTCAACCCTCCCCCGCACCCCCAAAAGGATTTATTAACCACTTCCTGAACAATTTTCTCTCCCTTTCTCTCTCTCTCTTTCAGGCTACAGACACTCTTCCTCCCCTTTGAGTGTTGGATAGCATTTTCCACCCTCCCCCAACGCGGAAGTGCACAACCCCCCATAAGAAAAATCACCCCCATGGATCCGGAAGACTCCCGGAAGCACTTCCCCACAAGGCCACACTCACACCCCCTCACCCCCTGGGGGTGACTTCCTGCGAAGGCCTTCATTGTTATTTGTTGTTTTCCTCCCCCTCCATTTAGAAAATAAATGAGAACTTACCAAAATGTCGCAATTCCACGAACAGCATCGAGATGATAGGCGGGTTGGAAAGAAAATCACTTGCTTGGGCCACTGGCGAGGAGTTCGGAATAGGAATTTAAATCATTTTCAGCAACACACACAGGGGAGTGAAAAAATCCGACTACGAGGAGGGAAAGAGAATGGGGGCGCCACTGGGTGAGCGATAGCAGCGCCGTGTTTCACAAAGCGGCAATTCTATTGGCCGAGAGAAAAACAACAAAATCCCCATGAAAATCAGTGAACTAAGAATTTTTGGGGAAAATCCTGACCAGACATCTATTCCTTACTCCTAAAGGTAAGTTTTAATCCTTTCATTGAGCCGTATCATGTCTTAATATCACGATAAATAAGAGAAATGCGATACCGCGAGAGCTTCCTCATTTTCCCACCAGTTTGCGCTAGTGAGCCAAATGGCGAATTCCGCTCCATGTGTCATGCGAATCCCGTGAGAAATTTGTTTGTGCGTGGAAAAATTGCATTTACCGTGTGTATCGCGTTCCTTCGCGGATAACCAGCGTACTGGGGGCAATTTTGATCAGTCAACCAACACTGTTCCCCATAAATGAGCGTGAGTTACGTAAGAGTTAATCCCCAAATTACATAAAACACTCGCGTGCGTGCGTCCCCCGGACTACCGGATTATATTCCCATCTCCGAGAGATAACCAGAGAGAGGAGTGGACGACAAATTGCAGTTTGGTGAGTGTGTGAATGAGATAACCTCCAATACGTGATAATCTCTGACCAGTGTGTTTCTGTGCTGCAGAATGATGACGACGGGCAGCACAGGAAGCACCTTTCCCAAATGGCAGTTGGCCATCATCCTGGGTGCTCCGGTGGCGCTCACTCTAGGCTACCTGTACTACCGTCGCCAGACGCACAATGAGAGTGAGGACAGGAAGAAGAAGTTCAATGCCGACAAGTCCGTCTCGATAGATGGGGATGAGTCGAAGGAGCTCAATGGACCCACCAAGGAGCCCCCAAAGCGGAGCCCCCTGGATATCGCCATGGAGTTCAAGAATCGCGGCAATGAGAGATACAGACTGGGAAAATTTGATGAGTCCATAGATTTCTACCGGCAGGCCATTGAGGCGTGTCCGGGCAGTAACACCGTGGAGCTGGCCACCTTCTATCAGAACCGGGCGGCCGCTTATGAGCAACTCAAGCAGTGGGTAGCCGTCCGGGAGGACTGTTCGCGCGCCCTGGGTCTCAATCCCAAATACGTGAAAGCGTACAATCGACGAGCGAAGGCTCATGAGCATCTGAAGGAGCTGTCGCAGAGTCTCGAGGACATCACAGCCACTTGCATTCTCGAGCAATTCCAGAATCAGTCATCAATTGCCTTCGCTGATCGTGTTCTGCGCACTCTGGGCGCTCAACATGCCACAGAAGCCATCAAGGATCGCTCGCCCATTGCTCCCTCCTCGCACTTTGTCTCCTCCTTCTGCGAGGCCTTCTCCTGTGATCCCCTGAAGGACATCGCAGTAGCCGCCACTAATCCTCGTGGCTTCATGCTGGCCAAGACGGAGTTTGATCACTTGAATCTGGATCAGGTGATCCCAGCCTGCACTGAGGAGTTGTCCAATGAGGCGTCTGAGTATCGAGCCTTGTCTCTCCTCCTTCGCGGCACAATGTACCAACTGATGGGACTCTTCACGGAAGCCCTGGCGGACTTTGCCACCCTCATTGGAGACTCAGCTGTCAGCCCTAAGATCCGAGTGAATGCATTGATAAAACGTGCCTCCATCAATGTACAGATGGACAAGATTGAGGAGTGCTTTGAGGATTTCAGTGAAGCTGAGAAGATCGATCCCACCAATCCGGATATCTTCTACCATCGAGGGCAGATGTATGTGCTGTTGCAGCGTCTCCAGGAGGCAGTGGAGGATTTCCAGCGCACGATAGCTCTCGTGCCGGACTTTGGGATGGCTCACGTGCAGATGCTGTATGTGGAATACAGGAATGCCATGATGGAGCAGAATCCCATGAAGTCCTTCCAGTTGCTGGAGCAATTCCGCGATGCCATGGAGCGCTTCCCAAAGTGCGTGGAGTGCTACAGTATTATGGCGCAGATCCTGATGGAGCAGCAACAGTACAAGGAGGCGGATCAGTTGTTTGAGAAGGCCATCAAGATGGATCCTGGCAATGCCACCCTCAATGTTCACCGGGGAATCCTCCATCTGCAATGGCGCGGAGACGTCGAAGCGGCCCTGAAACACCTCCAGCGAGCAATTGAAGTGGATGCGAAGTGCGAATTCGCTTTTGAGACTCTCGCCTCAATTGAGGTTCAGCGAGGGAATATGGATAGGGCCATTGAGCTCTTCGACGCCGCCATTAAGTTGGCCAAGTCGGAGACGGAGCTGAGGCATCTGTTCTCGCTGAAAGACGCCGCAATGGCGCAAATGAATGTGGCGGCTAAGATGGGAATTGAGGCGAGTAGTTTGACTGCCCTGGCGGCCAGCGCAATGCCCTGAACTAAGAAAATAAAAAGCCTGTTACTGTGTAGACTAAATATATGATGGAGTTTAGAC
This sequence comes from Phlebotomus perniciosus, assembly GCA_918844115.2. Classification (NCBI taxonomy): domain Eukaryota; kingdom Metazoa; phylum Arthropoda; class Insecta; order Diptera; family Psychodidae; genus Phlebotomus; species Phlebotomus perniciosus. The sequence goes on along the minus strand of CAKKOB020000433.1, from coordinate 39,389 downwards.
ACAATCCCCCTCTGATTTTCTCGCAAAGATATTTCACATTCTCTGTTGTTTAATTAGTTTGTAGGATCTTTTTACCTACGATCGCGCATTTACCACTTATTGTACAGTTTCTTGGATAGGAACTCATTAGTCACTGGATAATTCAAGGAGAAAAAATGTTGTTCAAACCCGCATGAATAAAGATTTTTTTTAAACCAACTTTAAAAGTTTTTAATTTGAAATCTTTTATCACTTTTCTGATAAAAGATTGTTTAAAATAAATTGTAAAACAGCTTAAGAGGTTTTAAAGTTCGTAAATGGACTTAAAGAGAAAGAAGAAGAAAGATTTATCAATTTAAAGAAGGCGAATCAAGTATCAACAGCGGAGCTCTTTAAAGGAGCTAAAACGTTTTCTAAGAATGTTTCAAGTTCGACAAAACAACGCAAATGTCGCTTCCATCGCACTCTTGCAACTTTGTTCAAAATGGCGGACTTTTTCTGAAAAAAGCTAAATATCTCAAAAACAAAAGAATGAATTTTGATCCTTTTTCGTATTATATTTTAGGAAAAGACAACCAAAGAATTTACCTGTTTTAGCTAAATGATTTATTAAGTTATAAAAAAACACTTCATATGGTCATCAGATGAATCTCAACTGTCTATAGACCTTTTCAGTTTATCCCATGAACTTATTTCCCTGAAATCAATGAAAATGCTAATGACTGATATCTATAACTGGAAAATGCGCTGAGTATTTTATCACTAAGATAATTAGCTACGCATCAATATCAATGGCGATATGCAAACATCCAGTAATTTGATAAAAAGATAAAAGGGCGTTTATTGGGGAGGATCTGGCTGAATAGCCGTACCGAGAGCTCCAATCTCCCGATAAGAGACTCCCTTCTATTCCATCGGAATGGAAAGCGCGCGATAGCGTGAAAAGCGATTCAGTGTGGAGAAAATGGTCAAAGAAGACCGCGAGGAAAGGAATCTGAAAGCGAGAATCAGGAGGTCCAAAGCAAACTTCCGGGAGAGAAACAGAATGTCCAGGTAAATCTCTTGAGAGTTATTCAATAAAATCCTTCTTTGATAAAATTATTTTATTTCCCGCCAGCCTTAATCGCGCTCTGGACAATTTGCGCGCCAAAGTCCCACTGAATCCCACCCTGGCCACAGTTGAGCTGGATCAGAATCACAATCAGAAGTTGTCCAAGATAGAAACTCTCCGCTTGGCTTACAACTACATCAGCGCCCTGGGGCAGAGTCTCACTTGGGGCCGGAGACTCCATTACGAGGAGTTGATTTACATTCTATCGCGAGGATTGAGTCAAACCACCGTTAATCTGCTGAGAGCTCGTCTCCGCTTCGACCTGGACTACCATTTGGCTCAGTGTCTGATTGAGGACTCACCCGAGGATGCGGCAATGAGACTCTGGTGCTCCTGTCACTCCAGTGACGCCTTTTCCGGCACTTCCAGCGATTCCCGGACGACAGATTGGATGGATTTCGACTCCTTTGACTTCCCCCTCTAATCCACTTTTATTGGAATATCACAAACAGGACACATTATCACCTCATCGGCGTCCAGGAGGAGGATCTGAGTCAAGATCATCCGGTCATTGATGATGACTTGATTGCATTGTGAACAGACAGCTTCATTCATGATAAAGACCTGAGAAAAAAATATTTTCAATTGTTTTTCACTTTTCAAGGACATTTCCTAACTCACCTGGAAGTTGGTCAGGATGCACCTGTTCATCTCATGTCCATCTGGACAGGTTAAATTGTCCTCATTCACTTCCTTCCGACAGATCTGACAGAGATTCGGCACACTTTTCGCCAAATTCGTGGTGAGCAGGTCCTCCTCGAGAATCACCCTCAAACTCTCCAGTCCCGGTTCATATTCCTCAGGAGACTGAGCCAGCAGAAATTCCCGGATACCCACTGTGAAGTGCTTCACGGCGTTCAATTGGAATTTGGTCAAACTCTTCGTTGCCTGATGATGTCTCTTCAGTCTCTTGAGACTCCTGTGAAAGCCCAGAGCCACTAAAACTCTCCGGATGTAGTTAAACTCCTCTAGAAACAGCAGAGATTGACTCTCATAGCCCAACTTCAGGGAGCCACACTTCGCTCCCAAGTAAATTAGTCGCTTCCGGAGATTTATCAGAGATTCTTCTGTACTGTCCAGCGGATGAGCCACCAAATCCAGGTAGTGAGGATTCACATCGCTCTCTTTGTACCATCGGATTCTCATGGCCTCTTTGCAGTCCTCGCGGGAGAGGAAATCCGTTGGGGGTTGAGAGAGAAGCTCCAGAGGGCAGTTTCCGTGGGAAAATGTGCAAATGTTGACGATCACTGAACAATTAGCCCAGTTGTGAATGTCATGAGGCTGAAAAGGATTTGTTTCTGTTACTTCCTGGTTAGGAAGAAGTCACATGTCCGGAAAGACGTTAAACGCGCGAGAAAATGAGCATAACTTTATAGGAAAATTTAACTTGATTTTCTATAGGAAACTTAATCTGATTTTCTATAGAAAAGCAGGAAAGCAATGAAAGTATTTCATAATTTCTCACCTGTAGCAATTCCGCCGCCAGCATCCAGAACAGCTTATGAGGAGAAGCAACAGCTCCGAAGAATGTATATCTCTCCGCTAGATTATTATTGATATTAATCTCTGCGAGATTTATCTCTGTCCCAGAGTTGCTGATCTGGATATGCTTTGTCAGTCTATCGGAGAAGATCACAAGGTAATCCCAGGCATTCAAGTGAGTGATTCCACAGATCGCCGCTCTGCCAAGTTCATCACATCGACAGAAGATATTCTCCTCCTTGCTCATCGTCACTGAAATGAGGAAGCAATCCTTGACAGCAAACAGAAGAACTTCCTCCCCATCTGAATTGACTTCCAAGTGATCCACGAGGAGATAATCGGCATCTGGCCAGAGAGTCGCTACTCCGACGCATTGCTTCGCTTCCTCATCCACTCGAAAGAGATAAATCTGCCCAGTGGCGACACTAGCAACCAAATAAGACAGCTCCTGGAAGCGGAACCATTTGATCTTGTTGGAATTGGGAATCTGAAGATCACTCTCGAACTCAATCTCCATCGTCTGCCCGTCGAATGTGCAGAACACCGCTACTCCGTTGCGCATAAGAGCGCAGAACTTGAAGACAACCTCCTGAACAGTCATTGTCCAGGCGAAGGCGGAGATTATATAATCCTGGATTGTTGATTTCAAGTCTTGGAAAGTCTTTATCGCGACTTCACTCCTCCTCATCTCGATTAGCGCCTTTGCAAGGTCCAACCTCATCAGCCAATCCCTCTTCTGCATCTGGTGTTGTTCCGGAGGCGAGAAGACATGCAGACATCCCATTGAGTTCTGGACGGCCACCAGGAACTCTTCGGAATTCAAGCAAGGAGAAATTTGTAGATCAATCAGTGATATTGAGACACTCTCCACGTACTTGAAGCACATCATCGGATCCACAACCATTGAGGTTCTCTCCTCAAAGCTCGCCCCATCGTAGATCGCGTCAAAGTCCTTCGGGAGACTCTGTGCGGCGATTCCTTCCGGACACGGAAGCTCCGACACTTGGAAGTTCACCGTTGAGATGTCAGTTGTTGGACAATGAGTGATCCTCCTCATCACAGCCCTGTCCACCAGCATCAGGCCATAGAAGCGTCCACAAGGCGACGTCCTGAGGCAGAAATTCTTGCTAATCCGCTGTTTCCGGTGCGAGAACGTTGATATTTCATTCAAATCCATCGCAGTGACCTGAAAAATAGTTGAAAACCTGTCACTCGCGCCGCCGCGGAAAAGCCAATAAAAACGGTGGAAATTACATAATCCCGTAGACCTTTGCCCTCCAAACTAGTGCCAGAACTACTCTCTGATATTCATCAAAAGATATTTTACCTGGACAAATGTCAGGATCCTCAGTGAAGCGTGGGGTGGACTTCCTGCGCGCTGTGGTCAAGTATATGGCTGAAGATGGGAGTTTCGGAGGATCTTGTCTCAAGACTGTAAGTCCCCAATCTTCCTTGAATCCCTTATCACAAGATAATTGAAGAAAAACACAGAGATTCACTAAAGATTTGCTCCTGCAAGATGTTGATAAAAACAAACAATTGAAAGGTTTCCCAGCTGATCCTAACCTAATTTTAGATTACAATCCTGGGCGGAGGAGATGGGCGCCTGAATGCGGAGTTTAAGGTGCTCCCTGAGCATCTGAACAGCGGCGGGGGCCTCCATGGGGGCTTCACTGCATCTCTAGTCGACATTCTTACAACTGTTGCTCTCATGTCGAAAGGCGCTCAACCAGGAGTCTCTGTTGATCTCCGGGTGAGCTACTTGAAAGCCGCCAAGGAGGGAGATCTAGTCACTGTGGAAGCCTCAACTGTTAAAGCAGGCCGGAAGATGGCTTTCCTCGAATGCGAGCTGAGACATAAGGCTTCCGGCGAGTTGATTGCCAAGGGAGGGCAGACGAAGTACGTGGATCTGCCCAAGTTAGACTACTCGAAGAATATCTCTTGAATTTTATTCCCTCATCCTGTGAAATCCCTAGAATCCTTAAATTTCATTATATTGGATTAGAGAGAAGCCTTAGCATTCATTTTTCTCTGCACAAACTCCATGGCTGCCTGGATGCAATCCTCAGAGGATGTTCTCTCCAGCAGAGCATCCGCTTCGGCATTATTGGCTGCTTCCAGTTCATCAATTTCAAACTTCTTCATCAATCCCTTGGTGATAACCAGAGATTTGTGGGGAAGTTTCGCGAAAGACTCGATTCTGGGCCAGATTTTCGTTTCCAGTTCATCCCTTGAGAAGATTTCAGAAACAAAGTGGAAGCTGAGAGCTTCCTGGGCAGTCAGTTTGTGATTCAGTAGAAGCATCTCACTGGCTTTGCTCTTGCCCAAGATTCTGGGGAATGTCATGGAGGAGCATCCCTCAGCACAAAGTCCCAAGGCAGTGAATGGAGTGTAGAAGTAAGCCTGGAATTTGAGAATTTATCAGTCAGAGCAAATGAAGCATTCCTGGAGGACTCACATCCTTCTCAGCGTAGACAACATCACAGAGAACGGCAGTTGTCGCGGCGATTCCTATCGCCGGACCATTGATCACTGCCACAAGTGGCTTCCGGCAAGTATAGAATGATCTCACGAGATCCTTTAGGACTCTCATTGCAACTTCTGGAGGATCTGTCCTGGCCATTGCGGCTGTAATATCATTGCCTGAACTGTAGAAGTTCCCGGCGCCGGTCAGAGCCACCACCGACACACTTTCATCCTCATCTGCATCCCTGAGAGCTTTAGTCAGATCCAGATAACCTTGGCTGTTCAATGCATTGCGTCTCTTGATGTTGTCCAGCGTAATTATCCTCAATCTTTCGCGATTTTCAACTTTGATCAGAGACATTTTTCCACTGTTCTTGTTATCGCAATGAATTGGCGAATCAATGAATGAATTACTCCACTATTTATGAATGAAACACCCTGTAGTACGCTCGCTACGCCATCTGTTAGGAATTTAAAAAATGTTTACATGAGATATTTTTATTCTGAATTTCCTACAAATATGCTGAACGCAATTAATTCCAGAGCTTAGCATGAGCCCTCTCGGCGGCGGCCTTGTAGGTCGTGTGTCCGTAGAACTCCTTGAACATGGGATCCACCAGGGTATCCGGAGGAAGAGTCTTGAACACTGGCTCGCCATACCAGGTTCCGACCTGCAAAAAAAAAAACACAAAATCCTCAAGAAATGACGCGAAAACTCTTCCTATAGTATTCTCACCTCCCATCCCTTGACGTTGGCCATCAGCTTGGCCTCCTCATCCCTATTCCTCCGCAATTGCTTGAGATACTCCCGATCACGTTCCGCTCGGAGGAGCGGCAGGATGGCATTTCTAGCTGATCGCATCTCAATCTCTTCCCTCTCCACCTGTTTGTAGTTCAACGAGTACAGGTAGTAGGCGAAGGCAGTGATTCCGAAGTATCCGGCAATCAATGTGGTTCCTGGAAAAAAAAATTATTGGGTCAGAAAAAAATCCCATTTGTGGACTATTTTGCGGATTTACCTTTGAAGTAGGACTTTGGGGGGATTCTCTGGAACTGAATGGGACCGTAACCCCCTTTCGGGGGCAGGTCCTGAGCCCTTGTGGCCATAATTTGCAGGAAGTCCTCTCAGGTGTTTTTATGTAACACTGACAGCCCTTGAAGTTTCAAAAACCCGATAAAAAATAACATCTACTATGACGATCCGCGTCAGACATGTCGCTTGCACAGCGACATGTCTCTTGTCTGTCTATTTTTATGGCAGACATATTGAAAAATCAACAGTGAATTAAATTCTAGGGCAGGGAATTAGAAAATTATGAGAAAATACGGTAAGTTGATGTTTATCAGAGTATCACTCATTCTTAACATTTCTTACTGCGCTTCTCACATATAACTCAAATTCAATTAAAAATAGAAGAGAATTCTAATGATAAAAGGGATAAAAGAAATAGTATTAAAGCGGAAGATTTTCCCCAGATTTATTTGTTATAAACAATTTCTCAAAAACATTGCGTTGTAGACGGAGGCGACGCGTCCAACTTCATTCTAGTATACTGTCGGTCAAAATGTTTTACTGGGTCTCTCTCACAGCATGTCAGTTTGTTTGTTTACGTTGTGGCGGCGAATGTGCGTCTACGGATTGTCCAGAAAAACCAGAGAAATCTCCAGATTCTCAAAGATATAACAAGTGAATCCTTTCTTAGAGATGGTAAGCTATCAAATTCCTCAGAAATCTCTTTAAATTTCCCTCTATATCCACATTTTCTGAGATCTAACCTGTAATCTTACTCCCAGTATTCCTTGTTGCACCGAGAAGAGAATGCCCATGAGGTGAATATTTGGTCTTGTGCCTGGGGCAGAACGAAAACTCCCGCCAAGAATCAAGATGACAATGAGAACAGCAGAGATTCCATGGCCAGCGATGCAGGAGAGCAAATCAGTGATTTCATTGTCACCGGAGGACTCGATGATATCGTCAAGGTTTGGGATCTCACGGATAATCGTCTCAGATTGCGCCACCAGATGACTGGTCACTCCCTGGGAGTCGTCTCCGTGGCCGTGAGCTCCGATGGGAAGACAATCGTTAGCAGTTCTCTGGATTCTAGTCTCTGCTTCTGGAGTTCCTCCACCGGACAACTCCTCAATCAAGTCTCCCTGGGTCCTGTGGATCTCTGGACTGTGGCCTTCTCACCCTGCGACAAGTACGTCATCTCCGGCTCACACGACGGCAAAATCTCCCTTTACAGCGTCGAGACGGGAAAGTGCGAGCAGGTGTTGGATCCGCAGAACGGAAAATTCACTCTCAGCATTGCCTACAGTCCGGATGGGAAGTACATCGCCAGTGGAGCCATCGATGGGATCATCAATATCTTCGATGTGTCGGCTGGGAAAGTGGCTCAAACCCTGGAAGGTCACGCAATGTCCGTGAGGAGTTTGTGCTTCTCTCCGGACTCCCAGATGCTCCTCACCGCCTCCGATGATGGACACATGAAGCTCTACGATGTGGCGCACTCGGATGTGGTCGGCACGCTGTCTGGACATGCCTCCTGGGTCCTCTCGGTGTCCTTCTCCGGCGACGGGAGATTCTTCGCCTCCAGTTCCAGCGATAAATCAGTGAAAGTTTGGGAAGTGGCGACCAGGAGCTGTCTTCACTCCTTCACGGAACATGCGGATCAGGTCTGGGGCGTGGGATACAGTCCGGACAGCAACAAGGTGGTGTCAGTGTCGGAAGACAGGAGCATCAATCTCTATGACTGTCCCAAGAACACTGTATAGAGTTGCTCTAATAATATACTAAATTTTAAGACAATGGAGTTTTTCATTTACTCATTTTGGTAAAGTCTTTCAACTCTTAGGAAGATTCATAGTTCTTCAGGTTGCCGTAAGTAGCGCTTTATCGCGTTTTTAATTATCAACTTTTAATCAAGGGATATTTTGATAGTGAATCTGGACAGTTCTGAATATCTCAACATTCGGAAAATATTACGGGCTAAGAAACTCGCCTAATAAACACTCGGTTGCAGGTTCAAATCCCATAAATTTCCTTCTTCTAAATTTTCTTTATTACTTCCTTTTCTATACCTAATACTTTTTAATTGGAAGTATATTAAGAGTCTTAAAAAGGATCACAAGGTGAAAGTTTCCATTTTCAACTCTCAGATGAATCCAAATTATAAAATTTAAATTGAGATTTCAATTTAATCTTAGCGGTCAGCAATTCAAAGATAAAGCTTATCTTAAAGCTTTCTTTCTTTCTTATGTGTTTATAAGAGAGTAAAACTTTGGTAAAACTTTAAAAAAGGAGAAAAAGAAAAATCATAAAAGAGTTACTGGGATTTGAACCTGGAACCTTCTTAGCCCGAATTTGCTTTTATATATAAAAGAAACGCTGTAATGTTCCGATGCTTATTCACTGGATCGCTAGTTCGATCCTCAGTTATTACAAATTTATTTTTCCTTTTTTTTATAACTATTTTCCCTTACGAAATAGTTTCTCTCAAATCAATTTATTAAATTGACCTTTTAAATCTAAAAAAAATCTCAGTCGTGCTAGTGATAAAGGTCGCGTGAAACTGATTGCTCGCGATTGTCTTCCACACATTCTTACATCATCGCGGGGCAACACAACGATAAGCCACACAGATTCGCGCGGGAGCCAGTTTGCCTTCAGTCACACGTCCACAGCCAGTCAGTCCATCGCGAGCTTTCCGAGTCGCCGTAATTGATTTACGCGAGTGAGTCTGTGAACCCGATCTTGAGGAATCAACAAGGATTCTCTCTTCTTGTCCACAGAGAGAGTGGGAGGATTAATTTCACGCAAGGTGGGTCACATGGGCAACCCATTCGGTCGAAATGGGTCACGCTGTGCCGCCAAATTGATCCGATTGTTTGCCATATGTGAGCTTCTCTCATCTGTTGGAATTTAGCAAAACGTAATTCATCTAAAAATACTACTTCAATCGCATTCTCACCCTCACACACGCCGGATAATATTTCTTTTCTCCTGATCTTTACTTTTTATTGCACAAAATTATACACCACAGGGTGGCACAAAAAACAACCGCATTAAGTGAATTTTATGCTCCACCCTGTGATTAAGAAAAACGCGACAAATCAACATAAAAAAATACGCAATGACTTCAATTTGATATGCGTGATGCAACAAGATATTTGTTGAACTACTTATTTTCTTTTAATATCGTATTCCTCGCGAGCGATTGAAGAGCTTCTGTATCTGTATTGGCTGTGATTTGGCCACATTCACAGATTTTGTGATCAAATGAAAATTAGAAAATCATTTTACCGGCCGGTCGGTTGTTTGTTTGATCAAATTAGCTTCTAATATGGGCAAAATGAATTTTTCATAAAAAAAAACAAGTCTTAAGCTTAAGTTTAAACCTGAAACTTTAATCCAGTTTTAAGCTTTAGATCAGCTTCGAGCTTAAAGCTAGTCTCCTATCGAAACTTCGTCAGACAACTGCTAGATGGCGCTACAGTCAAAAAATCTTTTGTGAACTTTAAAGTCGATTATCTTCGTTCTTTATGAACCGATTTTTAACAAAATTTTTTTAAAGACGCGTCCTGACGAGTTTCCTGCACAATCCTCCATGATTTTGATCCCATTCTGAGTTCCCTACACAAGAATCCCAACTGCCATAAATCGTCCTAAAGAGAGACTCAAATCGCATTTGGTATTGGATTCGCCAACTTCCTCGTATTTCCCGCCACCCAGAGGCAAAATGCGGTTTAGGAGGGAGAGATGGGCAGGAGAAAAATCTCAGAATGGGCGCGCAGAGACACCCATATTTCCGCTAGAAAGGCAATTTTGACCATTTAGCGCGCTTGTGTGTGTGCGAGTATTTTTCTTTGACGGTAAAAATAGGCGCGCGAGAACATAAATAATGCCAATGGGCTCTCCCTCGCTCTTGCCATTGGGAGTTCACAGGAAATTTGCCATTTTGCCCCCCTTTGTGTGGGTGCGTGAAGAATTGCATGAAAACGTCTTCTTGACTCATCAAGTTGCTCATTCAACCAGCAACCGGATCGAATAAGCCACTCGATGAGAGGCTCTGCACCATCACAATGATAAAAAAGATCAACATCTTGGTCAGAAGCTATTAACACCCAGCACATGTGAATCCAATATTGTTATTTTATGTAAATCACTTGAAGAGAGCATTTCCCGAGTCGCCCAGAAAAAGAGGAAAATAAATAAAAAACAGATCCAATGGAGATCTCGTGAGGCGCATCTTCTGTGTAGGCTGCAGATTGTTCACGAGAACGCGCGCTCTCAGAAGAGATATTTAAATTGAAATTCCACAATTAAAGAGAACAAGGCCCACACAAGTCCACGACAAAATCAAATATTATTTTTTAACATTAGAAGAGAGAGAGAGAAACAGGAAATTCCTCCTCTAAATCAATAGATATTTAAATGGCTTTTCGTATTTGGGTGTCAGGATCGTGACTTGGCCCATGATTTCACTTTCGCTGGTGTGAAATTTCAGAGAGAACATCACGAAGATCCAGTGAAAATTCTCACACATCAATCATGAGCTTCAAGCTTGTAGCAAATCCCTATTTATTTTTATTCCACCAAATTAGATGTTTTTTTTTCTTCTTCTATTTTTCCAACGCAAGAAACTCTAAACTTCTATTAGTCTTCTAATTTTTTTGCCTAGCGAGGCGGGGAAACCCCTTAAAATGGTGTACATTTAAAAAAAAGTGCGAGAAATTAAAAATAAATCTAAAATTGTACTGGAGAAACTTATTCTTGCTTGTGGAAGTGATTAACTTGTTTAAATTGTTTGTTTAAAGATGATAGGTTTAGTTTCCAACATTATTGCCTAAAATCAGGCAAAATTTCTTCCAAATTTGCCAAAAATTATGCAAAATTTGTGTTACTTTTGCCTAAGTTAGCAAACCGGAAGAATTTGCAACATTTAGAGGTTTTCTATAAAAATCGGCTCATTTGTGTAAATTTTGCAATAAAAATAGACAAATTTTCTTCTAAACTTGCCTAAAGTTATGCAAATCTGCTTTATTTTTGCCTTAAATTCTGCAAACTGTTAATATGTTGTAACATTTTTTAATTATTTCAAACAAATTAGCTAATTTCTGCTACGTTCGCCTGAAAATAGGCAAATTTTCATCCAAATTTGCCTTAAATTATGCAAATTTATATGATTTTCGCCTAAAATTCGTCAAATTTTCAACTTTTTCTTAATGAGAATTTTTTAGAACCACCCTTTGTAAACTTATCAACTTCTTTCTTATCGCTTCCGGTGATTGCAAATCCAATTACTTCTTTCCACAAATAAATCACAGTTTCCCAATAAGAATATTAATGTGTATCAACATAATTTTTCCCGCGCCAGGGAAGCCTTGACACTCATTTTCCCACCGCCGCGCCGTGAGGAAATCCAGCTCATCCCACAGGCGTGTTTAAAATTAGCGCAATGTTCAAGGGAAGAAAATTGAAACATACTTTTGGGTTTTTGGGTTTATATATCACACACAATTGCGCGAGAAGGTCACCCAACCTGATCATCTGATGGCACAGATGATGTTTTGCATGTCCCAACACTCACTCGCTCTCTTCTAATTTTAGCCATCGTTTCCACCAGGCACGAATTGGAGGATGGCGGGTCCAATGCTGAAGACATGCTGCCACTGCCAGTCGCTAAGGACAGGCGCCATCATTTCCGGCGTCTGTGGAATTCTCCTGGCCGTCGCGTCTTTGATTGTTATGTTTGTGGCGCGAGTTGAATTCAAAACAATCGTTATCGATTGGCTACCTTCGAATGTGGTGAAGATCATCCTGGCCATTAATCTCTGCATGACAATCCTCATTTGCACACTGATGATTGTGGGAGTGCTGAAGAGGAATCACTATCTTATGCTGCCTTGGGTCGTGCTGGGAATCGTCCTGGCTGTTGGATTACTCATCAGCGTCATTTACACAGCTGTGGTCTTCCTGATTGACGGATATGTTCTCGCGGGGATCCTGTGGCTCATCTTTGGGCTCCTATCAGTCGGTGAGTTGTAGTTTTGGTTCCTTTGATTAAGAAGTGAGTGTTAGGAATTTTGAGAAATTCCGCCTAGGAATTTTGAGAAATTCCGCCTAGGAATTTTGAGAAATTCCGCCTAGGAATTTTGAGAAATTCCGCCTAGGAATTTTGAGAAATTCCGCCTAG
>CAKKOB020000433.1:0-17021 GCA_918844115.2 Phlebotomus perniciosus | reverse complement strand
TGACGTCAGAAACTATCTACGTCACCCATTCCCCGCCTATGTGAAAAAAATGACAGATCGTGACCCATAACCTAAAAAAATGCATTTAGTGGTGCACCTTAGAGCCACAACACGGAGGGAGTAAAAATCAAAACATCTTGCACCTGATATGTATTTCTCTTACGTGTGGCCCAATTCACACACCGTCAATTAAAAGACTAGCGCAATGCATTTCGTGCCATTTTCCATATGTCACGCTCTTCCCTGGCCCTTATAGTCTTCTCTTTAGCCTCTATGACCGTGCTAAAATTGTAAACAGTGCCATTTTACACTTGGCCAGTGCTTGCAAAGTGAATAGCTAATTAAATAAACATTTTCATCGAATTATCTATAACACTGCTGACACACGTTCCTCTACTCGCAAAGTCTCTTTGGTGGCTATAAAAAGATTGAGTGCCAAGTGACTTAGCTGAGTGTCTCAGCACGTTTTGAGAGTCTGAGAAATTCTATAGGAATAAAGTAGATTGGTTACTGAATTATTCCCAAATAACAAGTTTTTATAGGGGAGGGGAAGGTTTTAGGGAAAAATAAGCAGTTTCTGGTTGATCCTTGAATCGACTTTAGGGGGGGGGGGAGGGGTCCCCGAAGACTCGAAGTATCTATCTACAACCGCTCGTCTCTAGAGATCAATCAACAGACTGACACACGGACAAACGGACAAATCGCAGATTAAAGTTAATAAAGATATCATTTCCGACAATTTAGCAAATCAGACAGATTTTATTATTGCCCTTGCGTTCTCTCGAGATCATGTTGAGGCAATAAAAGCAAGAAGTGATGATTCTTGAAAGTTATATGGAAAAGACCGTGAATCACATAAATATTTAACTATACATATTGATTCTGGTCTCACAGTCAAAATAGCTCTGTGATAAATCATCTGGTGTGCTAAGTTCAGGGGTACTCACGTACAAGACTCAGAGAGAGAGAGACTTTGTAGCATATTGTCAATTGAATAAACAATTCTCTTGAATTTAGCTGTTGCAACTTAATAAAAATATCCCAACACACTCCAACCCATATTACACGTTCATATATTACAATTTATTTTTCCCAACACAACATCAAACCGTAAAAATTGCTGAGACTCTCTTATTAAATAATATGACTCATTCGCGCGCTCGTCTCATGAATTTGAGCTTAATGATTCGCATTTCGAAATTATACACATTTATAGATAAAATAAAAAGAGAATATATAGATGTTGATGTCTTTCATGGAGGCCCAGTAAATACGCAATTTGACATTTTTTTCCCTCATTCACACTCTCGCGATGAATAATAAAAGGGGAACAGTTAATATGAAGAAACGCATGAATTGCAAAACATAAAACAGGTGAAGTAAAATCAATAGAAATCCATCAAAATTAAGCTTTCCCACGCCAATTTGCAAAATGTGATTGATTGAGGAGTCATTCAGATGTAATTCGGAGCAACAAAAGGGATTTATCACAATACTTGTCACAACTTTAGAGAGAGAGTCAAAATTTACGCTGATAGGGCATTTCCACTCAGAATTTATCCTCCTCCAAGTGACCTTCTGGTTGTAGTCTTGTGGTTCACTTTAACCCACTCTGTTGCCCTTCTTCAACCCAAATATAGAGAAAGTTCCTCATTTGGTGACTCATTGTGGTATCCATTGACTTTCCTTATGCTTTTTTAACGAACCGGCACGCACTCATAAGTTCTATATGGGTTCTATTAAAAATTCACTTCGCCGTACAGAAATATAATTGTTTTCCCCCATTAATAGTTGGAAAGGCGGGGAATGATAAAGAAAATTACAGAGCGACTTCAAGATAGCAAGAAATTCCAATGAATAATTAAAGAAAAAAATCATTTTAAATATTATTATAGTTATTTTGGATGAAATCAGGCGAATAATAAGATATTGCATAGCTTTAGGGGATATCTAATCAATAAACCAAAAACTTGCCTAGTTTCAGGAGATATTTAATCAAAGAACTGAAATTTTGCCCAGTTTTAGGAGATATTTAATGAATGAACTGAAACTAGAATCAATGAACTAGAAATTTGCCTAGTTTTAGGAGAAATCCAATCAATAAACTATAAATTTGCATAATTTTCGGTGAAATGCTCGCAATCAATTACAAATTTTGCCTAATCTTGGGATGAATCTGATCGACAATCTACAAATTTGCCTACTTCCGGGAGAAATCAGTTAAACACCCATCATTATTAGTTCAAAAACCTGCCCGAAAAATCTCCTCTCTCCCCTTCCTAAAAACCACTTAATTTCCTTTGATCTCTCAACTCTATTTAACATACCAAATAATACAGGAAGTTCTGGTGGAAAAATTTAATATCTGAACACAGAGGAATTGATCTGATAAAATTTCCCCAAAAGTTCTCCTCCCATACATTCTATTCCCCAACAAGCGTCTCTATTGGGTCAAATGTTTGAGGTCATCACATAAATGCAACTGATAAATTGTGTCCTACAATTTCTGGGTCAATTGCTGTGCGGAAAATACGAGTTAGATGTGTGAAATGTCGAAAGAAAAAGTGATGAAAATACACCAATTAAATTAAATTTAATAAAGTGGGATCCCCATTGGTGGCAATTTCCTGTGTCACAGCCAAATCTCTCCTCCTCATCCGAATCATTATGCTGTTGATAATAAAATTCACACACTCCCCCTTCCCAAAAACCCATTGAGTGGAAAATTAGTGACGTAATAGGAGATCTTTATGAATCAGTTTTGAGCCTGTCTAAATCAATTGAATCTCAGTCATGTAAATCCCATAATATTAAATGATGAAAGGGAAAATTTTGGAGAATATTTTTCCATCACTTGAACCTCTCTTCTCCAAAATACATTTTGATGATAAATAAACCATCTCAATGTCAATCTCTTCTGAAAATGTGAAATTTTTCCACCCGAAGAAACGAATGTATATATACTATATCGGATTTATTGATGGGCGAAGTGAAATTGTGGGTGGAAAAGGCATAAAAGACATGGCGACAAAAAGGGGTGGCTTTTTCTCTGCAAAAGTGGAGACGACAGTGTCTGGGGAGAAAGTGGGCGTTCGACTCACGCAATTTGAGGAGGAAAAAAAAAACGGACGAAAACACATTAAAGCCATGAGGTTTAACCTCCCAAGTAAAGCGTAAAAGTTATTTTCATGGAGAATTTTTTAATATATCAGCAATTTTTCATTTATAAAGATATCCCTTCTCTCTTTATACTTGTAGTTTGTTTTACAGCGGCACAAGAGAACTTTATATGTTGTTCTAATTTGAGCCTCTCTGTTGAATAAATCGATATATTTATGGGCAAAAAAAAGTCCATTTTACATACCTGTTTCATTATTCAAGAGTAGACAAAGAGGCAATTACGATGGAATAAGAGGTGATAATAAATTCATTACTGCTGAGGATTCTATTTGGTTGTTGCAAATGTAAGAGGACTTCCATTAACATTTGGGATTTTTTGAACTTTTTCTTAAGCCATA
The DNA here is from genome assembly GCA_918844115.2 of Phlebotomus perniciosus. NCBI lineage: Eukaryota > Metazoa > Arthropoda > Insecta > Diptera > Psychodidae > Phlebotomus > Phlebotomus perniciosus. The sequence goes on along the minus strand of CAKKOB020000433.1, from coordinate 13,503 downwards.
TTGAGTTTTGATCAACTTTAATTGAAAGTAACTAAAATAAATCAACAGGATTAGACAGACCTACAATTTTAAACTCCATTTACAATTGCAACAACCCATTAAATTAAACTCTTCTCATAATAGACCTAATTTTTCCTCACCTGCAGCGAAACATGAGGAATGAATTTAGTAATAATAAAAAAGTGTTTTCATTTTGATACATAAATTCTTACTTGTTCTGCCAATTAATTATTATTTAATTACCTCAACCTACTTCATATTGCGGTTGATCTTCAATGTCTAAAGAGATTTATTGCCATTATTGCCATACTTTAATCACTTTTTCATGTGATTGAGAATAAATTGGATTTTTTTGCAGAGTTCGTCGTTCGAAGAACTCTTCCCAGAAAAGCTTTAAACATTTTTTTTAGGTTACTTGAAATCACAAAATTGCGGAAAATGTTAAAAATGTTATCGCATGTTTTGCAATTGAGGCATGAAAGAATCTCTGTACATTATAGGGCGTGCCATTTTGGCAAAACTTATCACATGAGAGCCAAAGCCATATGGCTTGAGGAGCGTGCGCGTTTGTTTATAAAATAATTTAAAGAATGTTATATTTGAGATGATGATGAAAAAAATGTTATGAAACTTTATGACCCTCGTGGTGCTATGCTTGTGCGCTCGTCAGGATTTTTGAAGTCCGCGTTCACATGCCACTTCCACGACCATCTAACACTTGTTAAGAGTGTCTGATTCCGGTCTCAAGGCGCGATTTTTATTGGGTGGTCTCGCACAAGAGAGTGAGATCGCTTTATTACTTATTAAATTAAAGCCAAGTGTATTGAGTACGAGATGATTGCAAATTACATTCTTTTTTTTCCTAACTGTTCACCACAAACACTTCCTCATTTTAAGACAGACATTGATTACCCCAGACTTTAGTGATTCATGATATGTACTGGGAAGTATAGAAAGTGTGGGTGACTGCAGAGAGAATCAAGTGATAAGTCAACGATTGACTTATCAAGGAATTTTTCTTCGTCATCATACATTTTTTTTCTTCCCGCCCAATCACTCCCCGTACACATTATATCTGCGTTTCCTTCACCAAAGAATGACCATAAGAGAAAAGAGTCAATACATTGACCCACAGCTGTTAAATGATTATTATGAGCAAGTGATTAGATTATTATTTTTGTTGCTCTCTCAACAAAAATTTCACAGCTAAAATAAAATCGACAATTTTTTTCTTGATTCATATAATCATCAATTTGTCCCACTTATCAAACTGAGGAGGGATTATTGTTGCCATCCAAAGAAAATGACAAGTCACGAAACTAGCGTATGAAAAGCATATCTTCTTGCCGAAAATAAATTTATACATTTCTCATAAACATAATCATCTGGCAAGTTATAGTGAATTGATAAGAGAGACAACAAGTCAATTTCCTGGAAGAGGCACAAAGAGAGATTAAAGTACACGATCTTTCGTCATTTGAGTCGTAAGGAGAATTATTTTCATACATTATGTAAACTTTAAATGAACATAACGTATAAGGAATGAAATATGTACAGAAAATGACCCAAAAACTGATCAAAATTTGCAATTTTTGATTTTTACAACTCTTTACTCTCAGAAGTGGGGTAACCTACTTTGAAAAATTTCATTTCCTCCACAAATTATTAAGAATCCAGACTTTTCCACTGCATAATTCATATTTAGTTGCTTCATAATTCAATTGAGACGTCAATCATGTTAGTCACATGGCGAAATGTTGAATGTGCGCTAATATTTGGCGCGTGATCATTTGATGAATAGGAAATAAAAATAATAGATAACAAGTTTAATAATTGAAACATGCAACATTATGATGATTCTTTCGGCTACGTGACCCACCCTGTAGTTAAAACACATTACACAATTGTAAATTCTTCAAATAACAATGTTCTTTTGATTAGAACAAGTGGAGCAAACACTCAAAATGTGCGCCTGGTAAACATTTCGCCACAAAAACTGATATCGCTTTGCTTTTTGTCGAGTTAAGACTTATATTCATTGAAGAATTGAACATTTCAAAAATTGCAAAAGCCAACAAAAAGAAATATTTTGATAGAAATCAATACGAAATATTGGGTCAAACAAGCTGGTCTGGTAGTTGTGGGAAAATATGGAATTCAATCACCGTACAAATATTGAATATTCCAATTAGCATCACATAAATTGAATTTATTCACAGACAATCTAATGAATAGATTATAAGACTTGAGTAATTTACGTTTCTCTTATTTGCTTGTAGGTTTCTTAATGAGTTGAAACATCAGCATGGACACATTGCAAGTGTGTTCGCAGAGTCAAACAACCGGAAGTAGCAAGACATCCAGTCGTGCCGCATCACCGTGTCGTTCTGACCAAAGTAATAATTAAGGAACAGATCGTGATTGTGTGCTAATCCCACGAAAAACACAAGCTCTCTCTATCATTTCTTGCTTTTATTCTTTTGCATTCCTCTTTTTTATATTTTCTTTGCTTATAAATTCACCTTCAAAAGCCCCAAAAGTGTTCTAATTTGGACCCCAAGAAAGACTGGCAAAAAAAAACGCAAGATGGTGCTTGGGTTGAAGCGACTCATGCAACTTGTCTATAGCTTTAGTGTTTTAGGTATTGTATTATTTCTTTTTTTATTTCAAAAAAACAACATTTTTTCTCATCCTTGTGTTTTGTCCAGCATTTCATTATGTTTCTTTTCTTTTTTTTCTCTCCTCTTGCCATTTCTCATCCACGCCAACACTCACACTAAAAAAATGAAAACAACCATTCAACACAAATTGCAGTGAAGATAATGTGATATAAGAAAAAAAACGAAAAGAACCGCTAAAAAATTTTTGAAAATTCATTCTTCCCTCATTACACTTATTTCCCCCACCAACTATCAAACACACAAAGTGTCCAGAGATCGTGACACCACAGACTCTGCCTCGGGCGGAGGAGGAATGCGCTTCAGGAATCAGAGTCCGTCCACGCACAGGCGTAGCAGAGAACGTGATCGAGGCGGTGCTGAGAAGCAGAGGGACACGGAGAGTGGAGCTGAAGATCGTGGCAACATGACGGCGGATCATTCAGACATTTTTGACGATTCTCGGTTGTCTGGTGAGTTTCTGGGGCAAATAATTTAATTTTCTAGCAAAAATCAGAGGATCTTTCTTTAGGAAAGAAGATCCTCACTTTTTCTACGGACAAAGAGAGGATATTTCCTAAGGAAAAGAGATCTTTCTACGGATCTTTCTTAAGAAACAGAAGAACTTTCTTCTCTTAGGAAAGATTCTGTCTTTTTCTACGGAAAGAGATGATCTTTAAGAAAAGATCTTTACAGAGCAGAATCCTTAGAAAGATCTTCACGATCTTTCTCTAAAAATTAAGTTTGTCGAAATAACTCAGAAGCCTAAAAACATTTTTTCTGCCCGAAAATAATTTCAGGAACCGAGGAAATTGGTTACCAGACATTTGCCAGTACGGATGAAGTCATAGATGGACAGCAAATGTCCGGTCACGGTGAGGGACGTCACCATCAGAGGACCAACAGTTTCCAGGCCTTGGATCGACTCAACACCAAAATTGCCTGTACTAAAGAGTCAATTAGAAAGGAACAGACTGCTAGAGATGGTAAAACTTGATCCTCTTACTCCAAGAAATCTTCGATTCTCACAAAATCCTCCCCCATTTCATTCCCCAGACAATGTCAATGAGTACCTGAAATTAGCGGCTAACGCGGACAAGCAGCAACTGCAGCGAATCAAGGCGGTGTTCGAGAAGAAGAACCAAAAGAGTGCCCATACAATATCGCAGCTGCAGAAGAAGTTGGAGTCATACAGCAAACGCGTTAAGGATCTGCAGAGTCAAAGGACTCAGCATCAATCCCACCAGCAGAGCCATCGGCAGCCGCGTGAGGTGCTCAGAGACGTCGGTCAGGGCTTGAAGAATGTCGGTGGAAATATTCGCGATGGTATCACAGGACTCGGAGGTTCTGTCATGTCCAAACCGCGAGAATTTGCCCACCTGATCAAGAACAAGTTCGGAAGTGCAGACAATATCAATCAACTATCCTCAAGTAAGTAGAAGAACAGCATGTTTTGTGATCCTCCTGCTTCTTTAGAGACAATAGATCGCTTAGCGCTTGAGAAACAACATCAATCATGAACAAGAAATTGGAATGTCTCAATTAGAGTGGCTTTAATCTAGGTTTTTGTCCTAAAAAGTCCACCATTTTGTTTTAGGTATTCGAAGATGCGACAGGAGCGCCATTTGCGGTGGTCTAGCAAACCTAACATCTTAGAAAAGGTTTTTTTATGGCGTTGAAATACTTGAAAGTATTTTTAGAAATTTAAAAAGATAAACAAAATTGATTCAGAATTCTAAATTCAGCGACAGAAACTGATTTTATAGGACGAAAAATTCCCCCCCCCCATGAAATTAGTTTCTGTTGCTGAAATTAGAATTCTAAACAAATTTCGTTTATCTTTTTAATTTCCTTGATATTTTAAAAGCATTTTAACCCTATAAAAACTCTCTCCAAATGCGTTGGGTTTGCTAGACCATCGTAAATGGCGCTCCTGTCGCATCTTCGAATCCCTAAAACAAAATGGCGGACTTTTCAGAAGGAAAACCTAGATTTAAGCTACTTCATTATGTTAAAGCTCTCAAACTTTTGAAAGCTTTAATTGTTAAAATAGTCGCTTCTCAAATGAATCGACAAATGCGTCTTTAGTTTTTCTTCAAAGCCACATTAATTGAGACACTCCGCAGCCACACAAATCCAAGAACAACCATTGAAACTGTAATTAATATTGCACATGGTAGTACATTTAGTTGCATGAACCTTCACAACTAATAAAAAAAAAAGTGCTGGTTTTCTTCACTATCAACGACTCGCTTTTCTCAACTTACTTCCCCCCAACCACCCACCCACCCAACTACACTTGCCAAGATTAATAAGTTAATTTACTTTTAGAGAGTTTGTTTTTAGAATTGGTAATAATAAAAATCTGCACTATTTACCATTTTCCTCTTTTCCACCGATAAGAGAGAGAAAAATAATTGAATTCCTGAAGGCTCTGCGCGAAGCCAGAGGACAAAGTTAAACACCCTTCTAGGAGTTTATCTTTATTTATTCCATACTTATATTTATTTTGTTCTTTGTAAATATTGGTGGGAAGTTTTATTTATTTATCTCTCGCGAATGATTAGCAGAGAAGATCAATTTATTGCACACCACAGTTAATGGAGGGAAAAAAAGAGTTCATGCTTAGACCATGAGCTCATCCCTAGACACATACAAAGTTAAACAAACACAAGCGCATTGCTGTTTTTTTTACCTATCTTTTTTTTATAAATCACCTGTGGTCCTTCTGTTGTCTCACACAATGTTTATCCATTGTCTTTTCTACTTTGTGTATTAAATAATGTGGCGGTGTGGCTCTATATACACTGAGAGAAATTGCTTGATTTGCAAAAAATATTTCGTTATTTAAAAGTCATTTAAATACAGAAAAAATATTATAATTGAAATAAATATTTTGTTGGTTGTTTTAAAAACGAAAACTTTAAAAGTTACTATTAACGACATTTCAATCTTGATCGACAAAATCAAATTGAAATAAATATCATAAAACGTTGTTAAATTTAATGCCAAAATATTCAATTTTACCAATGAAACACATTAAAATCAACCAATAATAATTTCTCTCAGTGATAAAAGATATGCAATGTATATGTGGGCGAGAGACTTTACCTCTCTCGCTCATTTTCTTTTGCCACCTTATCGCCCTAATTATGAAAACAACAAGAGAGTGAGTATTCGTTATCGCGAGTGTTAGTTTGGACAGTGTGGCTCAGGGAAAGAAATGTCCAAATGGTATCAACGAATGGATCAAGTCCTTCCTCGATATTCAGATGCTTTGCGACAAATCTCTGCTGTCCAAAGCACAATCGCCGAACAAGTTTTGAAGAAGAAGCAAGTAAGTTGAGGAAGGCGGGAAAAGAGAGCCGTCGACAGTGGAGAAACTACCCTATAAAATCCCCCTGAACATCCCCTTTTATTAATTGTGAGAATATTCAATTAAAGCCTGGTACACAGATCCCGAACTCAACACCCTCAATCTGGTCGGCATGGAGTCCCAATCACAGCACGGCGCCGGAGGTACATCTACGCCCAATAACACTATGATCGTCACGATGCCACCCACTAATCAGACCAACACACTCGGCGGAGGCAGCGGAAAGTTCAATAGTGAAAACGACAGCGAATGCAGCAGCGTCACCAGTGATAGTCTACCAGCAGGGTAAGTCCCGCGGAAAAAGTTTGCATCCTAACAGCAAGGGTTCGGGTGAAGTTAGGGACTAAAGTGGGATATTTTTTGAAAGTTCTTAAACTTGATTACAATCTGTTAAATTTTGGGCCCGATCCATACAATAGAAGCAGAAATATTCAAGAAACAATATTTTGAGATTTTTCAAAATGGCGGATATGGGGTTTAAAATTTATTATAGGAACAATGGGACCTTAATCGTTTTATAGCAAAGTTATTTTATAGAGCGAGAGTTCTTCAACTTGATTTTTTTATGGGAAATTTTTATGGGAACTCCTGATACTCCAGATATTTTTATGGTAAAATTATTCGCTAATCAGGCTTTCCTATAAAAATCCCGAATCAACTAAGTTTGCTTAGATTGCCATAAAAATGAAATCACTTCAATTGGTGATCCATATTGATTTTTTCGCCCAACACAAAATAAATGATTCATCACTGAAACTAATAATATTCCTCTATCTTATCTCTGCTCTCTATCTGTCTGACTTATAGATCTGGGAAGAATCAACTCGGGGCCAACACAGTTGTTCTCAAGGCCATCATAGCTGAGCTGCAAGAGCGTCGGGACGAGAGTGAAAAGCTGCGCGAGAAGATGGAGCGCTTCGAGGCGATGCAGAAGGAATTGTCCGATCTGGCGCTCGCACTCGAGTCTGAGCGCTACAGGGCGGAGCGCCTGGAGGAGCAAGTGAATGATCTGACGGAGCTGCATCAGAATGAAATTGAGAACCTCAAGCAAGCCATGGCGGACATGGAGGAGAAGGTCCAGTATCAGAGTGACGAAAGACTGAGAGATGTTAATGAAGTGCTAGAGAATTGTCAGACAAGGGTGAGTTTTTCATAAAAAAAAATAATTTTTTTTAAACTAATGTTTTTTTGGTTTTCTGATCCAGATATCGAAAATGGAGCACATGTCGCAACAGCAATATGTGACTGTGGAAGGGATTGATAACTCAAATGCCAGAGCCCTTGTCGTGAAGCTCATCAATGTTGTCCTCACTGTTCTCCAAGTGATTCTACTCTTGGTAGCAACAGCAGCGGGAATAATTATGCCATTCTTGAAAACGAGGTAAGATCATTTCTTATTCTCAATTCTGAATTTTCAAGCAACGCGTAAAAATGTGACAGAAAAGCAAAGAAGAAGAAGAAACAGTTGTATCAAGATGGCGATTAAAATAAATTTGAAGGAAACTTTATTGATCATTCAAATCATTTCAGTTTAGAAAAAGGATTAAATTGTTAGAAGAACATAATTTATGCTAACCATACTTTCCTATAAAATAATAGCAAAATATACTATAAAAATTCTTATTATTCTCTCTTAAAAGTTCCTATAAGGCAAAATCCATTCATCCTTTTATCTGTTGAGACGTTAAGCTTCAACTTATGGCAAATTTATGGTTATGAAAGTCTTGCTATAAAGATTATTCTAATCTCGTCAGTTTTTTCTCGCATGATTCCTCGTAAAAAAGTAAAAAAAAATGATGGATACAGAAAATCAGACTGTATTTGCATAAAAATGGCGGATCGGAGGTGTTCGTAAACCCGAGCTTGTGAAATTATGGCAAGTGAATAAAATAAAAGATCACAAGTTTTGAACTTTTTACAAAAACCACATCTATAAACACGTTTTTTTATACAAGAATTAGTTAGGTAGTCTGCTATAAATATCCCTAAAAATGGCAATTCTTACACTGATCATTGGAGTTCCCATGAGAAACTGTCAATTTATCGTATATTATTATTCAGTTTGTTATAAAAATTCCTATTTTTCCTATATTTTTCTATCTCAGAAGTTGCTATAAAACAGAGTTTAGAAATAAAATAACTTAGGTATAAAGATTTGTTGAATTTTCCTTTAAAATCAAGTTCAACCAATAATGAAGGACTAGATTTTTTTCCTATAAAAATGCTCTTCAACAGAATGTGCTATAAAAATCCGCCATTTTTGCACTGATTCTAAGATTTTCGAGAAAATAATGATAAAAACTTGTTTTTTGTCTTTTCTAAGTTGAATATTAATTTTTTGTCTTATAGGGTACGTGTTCTCACCACAGTCTTCTTCATTCTAATGACCATCTTTGTGATACGACAGTGGCCGGATGTTAGAGATATTGGCTCTCACATGGTGCGACACTTGAAGGAGTCTCTTGTTGTCAAATAGACATGATCATTGTCCTCTGTGATCATTTCAACATTTCCGGGTTTATAATACATTAAAAATAATAATAATTTTAATGTGTCTCTTTGTTTTTCTCCTTTTTTTGCAAAACTCTATTTAGCAAAAAAGCGCATTCAGTAGGTGAAAATGGTTAAATAGTGGAAGGAGGAGGGGGAGACACTATTAGACAAAAAATAATATCAATGTGGTGATGAAAAAAATGTGGGAGAGAAAGTTTTTAGTAGGAAATACATTGTAGTGTTAGAGGAAAACCTTTTTAGTGTTAAAGAAATATAGCAAGGCTGAAGAAAATGGTTAAAGAATTAAAAAAATGTAATGAGAAAATTCTCAATGAGGCTCTCACAACCAAAACTTTAACAAGAAAAAAGATTGTGTACATTGCTTTCCATGGAAGATCAAACTGTTAAATGATTTTTAGGACAAAACATTATGTAAACGCTCAATTTCATTGTAATAAAAAGAAAAGAATAAAATGAAGAGATGTATAAAAAGGTAATTTAGGAAGTTAAAAAAGATGTAATTGTTAAGAAATCAACGAATAAACCTTGAAAATCTTTAAACAAGTCCTTTATAGAGGAATAAATGGAGGGTTTGTTTTTTTGCTTTCTGGGTCAAAGAAATCCAACCATCCAATAGACAGAAGTTTCTGAGCCAGAGCAAAAAAAGGCGGAAGAGGGGGGTTAATTGGAGGGAAAAGGAAACTCTAGAATTTATATAAATAAAATTGTAATAAATACATCACTTGTACAATTTCACTGACCTGAAGTTGGCCAAAATTCCCTTAAAATAAGGTTTGAGTCTTGGCTTAAAATAGGCCTTTTTGTTTCTCAGAAATTTTCGCTAAATAGCGGAGACACAAACCATCTCTCGGTTATATTTTGACCACTTTCATTTCAGTGAATAATTCCTTTAAAAAACTATGAGTTTCTTGTTGAAAATTATGCTTTTTGTTTACATTTCAATAAAAAATGTAGATAAAATATTAAAGTGTTTAGATAATAATGAAAAAAAAATGCACCAAACTTTTCACTTTATAAAGGAAAATCATATAGCGAAAAGTTGAAGCAAAAAGTAAACGATTCAAAAGAGATCAAGTCGTTTGGAGATGATGATAAGAGAAAAAATTCCATGAGATCATTTTGAGTAAAAAATAAAAGAAAAATCTCAAAATTATTGCAAGTCTTTTATTCTTTTAATTTTTTTTTTAGTTCTTTACAAGAGCATTCCCTTAGCCACTGCTTTAGCCTTTTCCGCTTCAACGAGATTCTCCGCAATTTTGAGGGCAAACTCAAAGGATGTCCCGGGTCCACGACTGGTGATCAATTGTCCATCCTGGACGCAAGTCTTATCATCCACGTACTTGTAGGAGCTGGGAATCTGATCCTTAACACTTGGATAGGACGTGACGGACTTCCCAAGGCCAATTGAGTGCGCTGCGAGGGCCGTGGGAGCCGCACAGATGGCAGCAATTAGCTTCCCGGCGCCCTCCTGACGCTTCAGCAACTCCCCAAGTTCCTTGGACTCACTCATAGCTTTACTCCCGCCAAGGCCTCCCGGCAGAACGACTGCATCAAACTCTTGCTTGGCCGCCTCATCCAAGGCGACATCAGGGACAACCATTACATCTCGTGAGCACTTAATCGCTCCTGCTGATCCCAATCCAGCCACAGTGACTTTGACCTGAACCCAGAGAGAATTTACTTTAAGATTTCCGCTCTTGAAGGTCATTCAGGGATTCCTCTTACCTCGCATCGTCGCAGAACATCAGTCGAGATCACAAATTCCATCTCTTCGCTCCCAGGAGCCACAACAACTAGGGCAGTCTTGGACATCCTTCTAAGATTATTTAGACAGCGATAGGATGAGAGGGATTGAGAGAAATTTGAAAGAATCGACCGGCTGACAAAAAATGACATTCGCTTTTAAATAAGCGCAATTTATCGCTTATATACAGACGGTATATACAGAATGTGGCAGCAAAAATGAGATAAAATCATTGCTATAAGAATCATCTTATAGATAAGAGAAATATATAATGTTTAGGGAATTTTGGAGAGTTTTAGCGGGGACGCAAACCACTTTATCCTTCTACGTGAATTTTTACGCAATTCACAAAGTATTTCTTTTTAAAATTTAAAGAAACTTATTAAACTTATTAAACAATGCTCAAATGAAAGTTTCCAGACCCTTTTGAAATAGTTTGATGAGGAAAATTTGATCTTTTGCTTCATCCAAGACCAACTTTGACCAAATAGACAGGGATATCCTCGGTTAATCGGCTTTTTCTGGACTTTAAGAGTTTTTCCGGAAAATTCTTATTAGGGATTCTTCAACAATATAGAACAGACTGAATATGAGTGGAAATTTGATGATTTTTCACTGGAAAATTGAGATGAAATTGTTCTCAATCGTAAGAACTTGTCACAGAAGTATTATCATGTGACAGCACCATAAGTTTTACAGATTTTGGAGACTATCCAAGACACTTTAGCTAATCAGTTAATTAAGAAAACACTCCAGATCCAAGAATAACCACCACATTTGACAAGCTTCCTAATAAAAATAAAAAGACAACTGCAATTTTTCCAATTTCTTTTTACTTTATTTACATATTTTACACTTAAAATTACCTTCTAGCTCATTACCTAGAAATTGTAAATTATGCTAAAAATCCCACCAACATGAAAACAAAACGGAAATGTATTCTTTTCTACTGAACAATGGCTCCTTCTCTCTTTTTTTTATTTTTACCTAGTTAGTAACTCTATTTTTAATATCGTATATAATTGTACAAGTGTCTACGATAAAGTGAGAGAAATAGTAAAGAACTATTACATTCTACAAATTTATAAAAAAATATTCTTTTCTAACAATTTTCCTCATTTTTTGAATGTTTTTTTTTCTTTCTTTCTTTTTGGAAAAGATACTTTTTTTGATATGATTGAATTGTAAGAATTTTTTCATTGTAAGGAGTGGCAGAATGAGTAAATATGGTAACGAGCTGGCCTATAAGTGAGTGAAAAACTGGAAAATTACATGAAATTGTCCTTTTACACATCTTTTTTTTCTTTTCTTCTAAAGAGCAAACACACACGCACTGTACATTGATGAGAAGGAATAGAAGAAACTCCTCCTTAAGAACTATTTTTTTTTGCTTAATTTTTTCCTCCTCCTGTAGTAGAAAGTCTCTCTGGGATGATTCTCAGCTTCCTCTGTTTTTTTTTAGAGCGTGGCAAGGATTCTCGTGAAGCCAATACAGGCGGAGAGGAGTGTCTGGCCAACACCCCAAATCATGGCATAAATTGGACTCATCTGGAGGCTGGACGCCCGATGGACGAAGGCGATTGCTGCTGAACTGATCACACCACTGGTGGCCGGTGACACCACCCCCATGATCAGGATGAGAATCGAGAAGAATCGCCCAAATTTGTGCCTCCGCAGCGTCACGAAGGCCACCAGGGCGGCCACCGTGTGGACAAATATCGATGAGAAGAGGGCCCACAGGAAGATATGGTACCACATCTCACGGAATGTGTGCAGGGAGGTGCTCTGGGTGAATCCTATCACATCCTGAATGGAGTCAAGGGTATATGATTGGTCGTTGCTGATCATCACTTGTCTCGCTGATCTCTCCTCAAACATTTCCCAGGGAGAGACTCACTCTCTCTCTCAGTTTCACGCCCTGTCCAGGCAGTCAGACATCAGTTCTCATGATTATCTCTGGGGGGAGGGATTTTCTTCGCGCAAGGAATTCCAGGAATTCCTCACGGGGTTGAATATGAAAAGTATCTTCGATGTTGACAAATCAATAAAGTCTTGAGGATTTGGAAATCCTTGAAACTCTGTCCTTCCAGCAAACTTCTTTGTCCTCTTTACACTGAACACAACATTCTTAAGCTATCTGTAGGCTCAATATTAATCACAATTGGCAGATAAGTCCATGATTAGAGACTCTGATGACAAAAAATCACTGCGATAAAAACACACCACACATATTTTTATTTAATTTTGACAAGCTCGCCTAGCCCGATAAACATAGTCAAACGACAGTCCATCAGAATGTAATGGGACGTGTCACCGTCATCTACAGACGCGTCTTTCCTTTGGAAGATACCAAACCTTCGAAAAGCTTTTATTTGGGCAGTAAAATCTTATTATTCACGTTAATCACGCTTTTCACTGATTTGTTCTCAAATTGTACATTTTTTTTCTACTTTTTTATACGTATGGAAATGGAATTACGAGGCGCTTCGCGCCTCTCTTTGCGTGGTTTGTGGTTCGTGTAGTAACTTGGGTCCATTAAATTGATCGAGAAGATTCATTAGCGGATATAAAGTCGAAAATACGGATCTTTGAATGAAAGGTTCCAAAAGAGGATGGAAGGGGAAATCCCCTATAATGTTAAGTTGCAGGTTACAGCACCCTAATCAACCCCTTCATATATTTTTAGCCGCTAGCGCTTCATCTTAGTGATAAAAACTCGAAATTGCCCGAAAATTGGGTAAATTTGTATGAGAGGTACCAATAGGGGATGGCCGGGCAACTTCTCTATATCCCAAAGTTATAGAAGACACCATCCTTATCATTGCCATCATACATCGTAACCCGCTAATGCCTCATCTTGGTGGTAAAAAAGCCAAAAATGTCGAAAAAAGTGGTAAATTCGTAAGGGAGGTACCAGATAGGGGACGTGGGGGAAGTTTTCATATAGCCTATGTCCCAACCTGGGATGCTAACTATACCTATACCAAATATCATCCGGATCGGCTCAGCGGTTTGGCCGTGATGCGCGAACACACTGACACACACACACAGACAGACAGACAGACACACTGACAAACATTTTGGAGATGGGTATTTTCGGACTCCTGGAGTCACGCCCGGTCGAGATTTAATGGTTTGGGGGTGATCAGGCCAATTCAGATATGCACACTCGGCTTTATGTATTAGGATAGCATTGAGTAAATTGTAACACA
>CAKKOB020000432.1:38823-52458 GCA_918844115.2 Phlebotomus perniciosus | reverse complement strand
TGGATCGGCAGATCGGCACAGGGATCGGCAGATCGGCAGTGGATCGGCAGATCGGCACAGGGATCGGCAGATCGGCAGTGGATCGGCAGATCGGCAGTGGATCGGCAGATCGGCACAGGGATCGGCAGATCGGCAGTGGATCGGCAGATCGGCAGTGGATCGGCAGATCGTCACTTTTATTACTTTCGCGATCGCCAGATCGATAAAATGAATTTAGAATTTAAAATGAGTGCCGATCTGCCGATCCCAGTGCCGATCTGCCGATCCACTGCCGATCTGCCGATCTGCCGATCCACTGCCGATCTGCCGGTCTGCCGATCCCTGTGCCAATCTGCCGATCCCAGTGCCGATCTGCCCATCACAGTGACGATCAGAGTGCCGATCTGCCGCACTTGTGATCAGGAGATCGGCAGATCGGCATTGGGATCGGCAGATCGGCACCCAGATTGAACCTGGATCGCACACTTGTTTACCCCCTGTTCAAGATTTATAGACTGTTTGAAAGTGCCCCTGCTGCCCCGGTCTCCTCTAGTAACAAATGCAAAGATTTTTCATTATTTTCTAGTGATTTTTCAACCCTCTTTTAAAGGATTTTAATCGTTGCCCAATGATCCTGCATCAGTCCGAGTCCTTTTGAACTGGAACACAGACAATTTTTATGAATCGGTTGTAAACCGAACGGATACTTCTGAATTAATATTTAACAAGTTTTCTTGATTATCTATGACTAGATTCTATAGAATGAATGAACCCATTACAATCTTAGGGATCTTAGGGATTTCTTCTTTTGTCGCTCATCATTATATCAAAATTTTAGGGGAATCGGTTGATGGGTTCTTGAGAACTTGTTAAAAAATCTTTACCGAGAAAAATACTTTATTCATAAATGCGTTGCATGTAAAAAATCCAAAAACCCCATTTCACGAATAAACGACATTTTCCTTGAATAAAAAAAACCTTTTCATTTCTCGAAATTTAATAAATTATTTATGACTAAAGAAATGCTTTGGCAATTTTTTCCTTCTCTTTTAACATTTCCAATTCTCTACATGTAAAGAAAGAGCTGTAAATAAAGAATGTAACTCAACCATCTCTGCTCAAGTGTCTCCTCTATCTATCTATCTATGGGATGAAAGTGAATGAGGGAACAATGCGCGAAATCAGCTTCTGACCCAACACACCGAGATCACCGAGTGTGTAGCCAAGGAGAGCTCCCACGATGTTCGGAATTGGATACACTTGCCATCGGCGATCCCAGTCAAGTGGGGCCACAATGGAGCCACTCCAAGCGCCAAAGATGGCCCCGGCAGCTGAAATCTTCACTAGAGTCACGTACGCCGCATCGACCTTGCTCACGCTCTCCAGGCTCTCTGTCCACACGTACTGAATGCTCCCGGACACGCCCAGAAACACCGTGAGCGGGAACACCGTCAAGATGGTCAACACAGACGCCAGTGTGAGTGTCTCCTCGTGATTCTGCAGCACCGGAGCTCCCAGGGAGATGCAGAGGAGGGCAAAAAGGCCCACAAAGAAGCCCATCAAAGCAGAAAATTTCACCGCCTCGACTATTCTGCTCCTAAAGGATTTTCTCTTTCGCGGACCCACTGGCTCTCGGGTCAGAGACTTCTCCTCGCGATAGAGCACCGTGTAGAGGATGTACTTGCCCAGCTCATTGCAGATGAGCGTTATCAGGACGGGAGATGGCCAGAACTCACCCACAGAGTAGAGATTGTCGCCGTAGGAGAGATAAGTTACACAGATTCCCACTCCAATCAGCGCCACGATGCTCAGGATCAACGTGAGCTCCACGTCCTGATCGGATTTTGTCCGGGAGTCTTTCTTTCCCGGCATGACTTACTAGAAGACAGCCACAAAAAATTAAGGGCTGTTTTATGGGAGATTTGAAGGTAAATTAGGTAAATTACTTACGATTTTTCTGCTGTACGTGGCAAAATGCTTAGAAACACCTTTCTTGCCTAATTTGAGATGATTTTACAAGTGGAAATCGTCATTTTATCAGCAAAGTAAACAAATTTATCTCACACTGCAATGTTTTGGTTTTTCAGGGTGTCAGGGAATCTTTTTCACCAGAATATAGATGGCGCTGTTGGCAAGATAGAGAGAAAACCCGGTTGGCAAGATAAATTGATATCGCGTACTAAATTGAAATCCATTACGAATTTCAATAAATTTAATATTATTTTTTAACACGATTTTTTAGGATCTTTATCCCTCGAACTCCCCCAGATATTAGCTATCTTACTACATTATAAATATTATTTAATTGAATTCTTCATGTGAAGCTTATTGTGTAAAATTTGAATACCTTGATATGCCTTGATTAATACATAATGTTGATATGCATTTTCAATAACACTCCCGCTCGGACTGAAAAATCCTAAAAAAAAAATTGAGGAAAACTGAATTAAGAAAATTTTGATCCGATCAAATAGCCAATTATGAGCAAAGTATGCGTTTTCTGCGTTATCTGATAAGTTCGGCAAAAGACCCCGAAAAGATGTATTCATTGAAAGCTGAAAAATTACCCTTTTTCAATAAGTTTAACTATTGACGGTTTTGATTATAGCCATACAGATTTCAATATTTGGTACGTTACGCGGGTTACGCGTATTTTTTTTAGGATTTCTGGGATTTCTCGTACAAGAGTATCACTTCAAGGCATCACTTAAAAACTGTCCCTAGTTATGAACTTCATGAAGCATTTTGTATTAACATAGATCCTTCACTTAAAATTTAATAATTAACATATTTTTCTTAATTAACCCTGAAATCAACTTAATTGATAACATTCTCACTTAATTTTATCTAAAAGTCCGCTGTTTCCGGTCAGTAAATGAACTTTGTCACTAAAAACACATGTGAAATGTTAGTTTAGTTCATATCACATGACCCACGTAAATTTAGAGAACTTATAGGTTATAGGGTCTTTAAAAAATTCGCTGAAATGGAATCTAACCCTAACCGTATCAATCTCTTTAATTCAGTTGAGAAAAAAATTTCATTCATCATCACGAGATATAGTGATTCACAAGTCACAAACCAATCACTACGATCGATCGTAGCAATTGCGTACGATCTGTAAAAACAGCTGTTTTACTCCATAAAAAATCACTACTAAACACCTATTAACGTACCACAAACAAAAGTGCTGATGGATCAGCTGATCAATAGGGCCGCGTTGTATCATTTACGTGGTCAGCTGAGCAGTAGTGTCACGCAAATTTCGCAGAGTTGGTCGCAAAATCGTCGCAATCGCAGAAATTGTTACATTTCCTGCTAATTAGTGGCAAATCCTTTTACTTTCTGCTGCTTCTTGCGAGAGTAGAATGTTAACTGGTGAGATATAGCATCATATCACTCATCATAATCATTCGACCAGAGCCACAAAGAAGAGTTCCTCAAGTGTTTCCTGCTTTTGCTTCTCTTTGTCCTTTTTTCCACGCTCCTGGGAAAATGGCATTTTCCTCGAGTACGCTTTGCAAGATGTTGTAAATCATGTGATTCCGCTGACATTGCTTACAAATCTCAGTAGACACGTAATCACCCGAAAATCCTTGACTTTGGACCGCGTTGGTCAGAGAGTCGCGACACGGATTGAATATTGGTTTTGGATAAATTGGCGAGATTTGTGGCTCTTTAGATGGCTTGGCTGGGTTTTGGTGCATTAGCTTCGGGTTTAGGTACGGATTTTCATGCATTTCTTGCACAATCCTGACACTTGACACCCTCAGAAACAAAAATACTCTATCACGCCACCCAATGATTCATTTCAATGAGAAAATCTGTGACGCTCTCTTGGTGTCTCTTGCAGTTCTACAGAGACTTCTGGGTGGGGATGCGCCCCCAAATAAGGTGCAGGAGATCAAGTCGGATACTCTGCAGTGCCTCCAGGTGCTGCATCGAGATGACTCGATGATGCTGTATGCACCACCGCCGGGCAGCGGGGACAAGAAGGCGGTGTATGAGATTGTCCTCAACAGACCCTATCACGAGGGTATGAACACGTCATTCAGTCTCTACAGAGCCTCGTCGTTGGAGGATGCAGAGGAGAAATTCAACGCCTTTGTGCATCGACTGCCAGTCTTTGTGCAGATCGTTAAGGAGGTATGAGATTGTTAGAGACTATAGGAATTGGTAGGAAATTTGCAGAAGGGGGTTTGTGTCTTGGCTAAATAATAGTCCTACAAGGCATATCGTATGATTGAGTCTCCGATATGGATGAGACTCTTTCTGACGGAGTTAATAGAATGGGAATTTATCATTTTTATCAATTCAATTCAATCTATTACAATTTCATTACTTCTTTGTCAGAGGTTACTATTTAGCCGAGACAAAAACCCTTTGATCACTTAAATTATCTTCCTGTTCAGCACTTTTTCTCCCTGAACTTCCCCTCTTAATAATGATCATAATCTCCCTTTCAGATGTACAATATTAATGGTCTCCAGAAGATCTGCGATACGCTCATTGAGAACCCTTCGTGGTCTCTCGCTCACCTGATTGCATACTTCAATCTCACCGAGTATGTGTTGCAGGAGAAAATATTCGAATTTATTGATTATCCAGACCACAAGAATTACATGTCGCCGCTTCAGGTGAGTTCTATTGCGAAATTCAATTTATTTCCTCTTCATTATTAGAAATTTAAATGCATTCAAGTGTAACGAGTTCGAAGACCTTTGATTGGAAAGTCCTGGAAAATTAACTTTGTCTTCCATTGGAAGCTTTGTTTAGTCTTTGAGTTGAAAATGCGAGTCATTCTTCAGACAAATCAGCATTTTTAACAAAAAAAAAATATATTTTCAAGGCTATTATACCAGAAATATTTTGAAGCTTCAGCTTTTGAGATGAAAGCTTTGTGATGCTAAAAAACTGCGTCTATGGCTTTATAATTAAATAGTCACGTATTTGCCTTGTATATTATTAAGTGGGCCATTTAGTTACTTGTTGTTTTGAATGTTCGCCTAATTCAATGAAAAAAATGACCAGAAAATTTTGGCTTTATGAAAAAAAAACGAGAATTATATTGCTATTTTTGAATCCTTTAAGATAAGTCCTAAAAAATACTGTCCTAAATATAGAATTAGATTTTTATCTTCAAACTCATTATAAGAGTTTCATCAAATCCGCTTTGAATACATACTTTCAGAGCAGAATAAACAATATCACAATAGAAAAAAATGTTTAGTCAGCAAAATGTTGATCATGTGAAACCACATTGAATGTTGCACAAACCTCTTATTTGAACCGAAGCACGAAATCCACTCCCTCCCGGATATTTACAATCAAATATTTGAGAATATTTGGCGCCTAGAAAGCACCTGATAACGCTGTTCAGCTCTTTATCTCGGGTTAATGACTCTGAGCTCCCGGACTTTAATCACTCTCCCTTGCAGCTGGCTGTGATGACAGCCAATGCCGAGATGGTGAAGACTCTGTTGCCTCTGTGCAAGATTGATCATCTGGACAATAACAGCAGCTCCGTGTATCATTATGCGGCCAGCACAACTAAGGACATCATCAACATCCTGGCGGCGAAGAGTACCGTGAATATGAATCATTGCAATTCGGATGGTTACACGCCGCTTCATCTGGCGTGTCTGGCGGATAAGCCGGAGTGCGTGAAGGCGCTACTGCTGGCAGGAGCGGATGTTAACATCTCGGCGCGCAATATCAGTGCTGTGTACAATAAGAGGACGGAGCACGCGAGCTCTGTGGCGGACTTTTTGCAGAATAATCAGAATAAGCTGGTCACGCAGGTGGGTTTTTTAATTTAATTTTGAGTTTTTCAAATATTTCTAAATTGTTTTACTCCAGGACATGAAGCATGGCGGAACGCCACTACACTGGAGCTCCTCGAGGGAGGTGATTGAGGCTCTGGTGGAGCGCGGAACGGATGTGAATGCGCTGAACTTTGATGGGAGAACGGCATTGCATATTATGGTAGCGAGGAATCGCCTGGATTGCTGTGTGGCTCTGTTGGCACACGAGGCGGAGATTGATTTGAGGGATAAGGACGGAATGGCGCCCCTCCATGTGGCGGTGGAGAAGAAACTCGTGCCGATTGTGCAGTGTCTGGTGGTGTTTGGGTGTGATATCAACCTGAAGAATAAGGAGGGGAAGTCACCCCGTCATATGGTGGGAAAGGATGCTTCCGGCACGAATGACGACATGATTCTCTACATTTTGCACTCGGTGGGGGCGAAGAGGTGCCCACCGACGAGCACCAAATGTCCGGCAGGATGCAACGCCACCGGGACGTACAATGGCATTCCGCCGGCAACACCTGAGTCGCCGGAGTCCAGGGAGCACATCCAGCAGATGCTGGCTTCGACGGCGCGCGGTAATCGGCCCAGTTTGAGCAAATGCAGGGATTTGCTGGAGAAGCAACAGCAAGTCGGACAAATTGTCGACACGACGCCCGTTCAGAGGGGACAGAGCGTCATGGATGCTCTACTGGGAATGTTTACGACAAAGGTGAGTGAGAATTTCCGGAATTTCCTCTTGTTAAAACCTTTGAGGATCGATAGGCCGAATTTAGTCCCCGTTAAAGAAATTAATTTTGCTATCATGTTTCCCAATGAAAAACGAAATCATAAAGAAAACATGAGAAGGTTTGTG
Source organism: Phlebotomus perniciosus (assembly GCA_918844115.2). NCBI lineage: Eukaryota > Metazoa > Arthropoda > Insecta > Diptera > Psychodidae > Phlebotomus > Phlebotomus perniciosus. The sequence continues at coordinate 45,816 of CAKKOB020000432.1, read as the reverse complement.
GAGTTTCCCTATTCCCTTCTGTGGGGATTATCATCTATTAAAAACCCTTTTTTTGAAATCCAAAAAGAAACTTCCCAAAAATTTAAACTCAAATTTTGTCCAGGTGGCGAGAGCGGAGCCCGCTCTGGCTTCTCCTGATGCTCCACTCGTGGATGTTGAGATGGCTTCCAGTTCCTCACCGACGGAGCCCGAGAAGACTCCGGAGGAGGAGGAGCGTGAGAAGCGAGGACGTCTTCTGTGTCTGGACGGTGGTGGGATTCGAGGGCTGGTGTTGGTGCAGATGCTGCTTGAGATGGAGAAGCTCTCGCAGACGCCAATCAGTCACATGTTCGACTGGATGGCTGGAACGAGCACTGGAGGAATCCTGGCGCTTGGTCTGGCGTCAGGGAAGACGATGAGACAATGCATGTGTCTCTATCTGCGAATGAAGGATCAGGCTTTCGTGGGATCTCGGCCATATCCCAGTGAATACTTGGAGGCGGTGCTGAAGGACAATCTGGGCGAATTTACAGTGATGTCGGATATTGTGGCGCCTAAAATTATGGTGACAGGCGTGATGGCGGACCGGAAACCAGTGGATTTGCATCTGTTCAGGAACTACAAGAGCGCCAGTGATATTTTGGGCATTGTAACACCGACAAGTGAGTTGTTTTTGAATTTTGTTTCGCTTTTCTGAAGTTTGTTAAAATTCAAGAGATAGAGGGTTTGTGTCTCTACTGTGAATAGGCCTTTGTAAAGTAAGTCGAAGTTTTCCGAAATCAGATGAAAAAAAGGGAAAACAATTTCTTCAAATCAAATAGTTAAAAGGCCCATCATATTTATACCCAAAACCAATGCTATTCATTCTGTTGACTTTTTTTTTACATATTTTGTGGACTTGATGAACATTGGGAAATTATTGTAATTCTTGTAGATAACAGACGAGTTCCACCTCCAGCTCCAGAAGATCAACTCGTTTGGCGAGCCGCTAGAGCAACTGGAGCGGCTCCTTCATATTTCAGGTTAGTCATTTCTGTTTGAATCAGAAGTCAATTCTAGTAAAAAAAAACAAACTTAGCCGAGACACCTCTTCGGAACAATGCCATCCTTTGAGGAACCCTTTCAATTCTCCAAATTCTTTTGATTTAAAACATAACTTTTTTACTTTGTCCATTTTTAGAGCTTTTGGGCGCTTCCTGGACGGCGGCTTGATAGCCAACAATCCCACCTTGGATGCAATGACGGAGATTCATGAATATAATATGGCACTGAGACGAGTGGGACGCGACAAGGAGGTGGCACCAGTGTCTGTGGTTGTGTCTCTGGGCACCGGTATGATTCCGGTAACTGAACTCAAGGAGATCGACGTGTTCCGGCCGGATAGCATCTGGGACACGGCAAAGTTGGCGTACGGAATTTCAGCCATAGGCAATCTGCTCGTGGATCAAGCGACGGCGTCTGATGGGAGAGTCGTGGATAGAGCCAGAGCCTGGTGCAGTATGATTGAAGTTCCCTATTTCAGGTGAGTCTAAGAATTGTTGCTTTTATTTTTGTCAAGGTACGAGATTTCGGTGTGTAAGAATTGGGTTAATTATTCGCTTTTTAAACCAAATGTTTGGACAAGATGTTTTGGAAAAATACCTTAATTAATTTATTGATGGGAAATTGTTCCAATGAGGGTCGACGTCTGTTAAATTTGATGGAATATTTAGGTACTGGAAATTTGATTGAATTTCTACTGAAAATTGAATAGAATTTCTACTGGAAATTTCATTGAATTTCTACTGGAAATTCGATTGAACGTCTACTGGAAATGCGATTCAATTTCCACTGAAAGTTTGATTGAATTTCTACTGGAAATTCGATTGAGTTTCTACTGGAAATTTGATTGAATTTCCACTGGGAATTTTACTGGAAAAATTTGTTAAAATGAACATTTTCCATCAGGTTCAACCCCCAGTTGTCGGAGGATGTGCCCATGGATGAGAAGAGTGACCAGAAATTGATCAACATGATGTGGGAGTCCAAAGCGTATATCTATGCTAATAGGAATAAGGTCATTGAAATGATTAATCTACTTAAATAACGGTTAAGATAATCCCATCGTTACACAGAGTCAGAAAAAAAAGAAAACATTGGAAAGGAGTTACTGACTTTTGATTTGCTCCTCTAAAGAAAAAAATACAAACGGTGTTGTCTCTCTTGAGAAACTCTATTGATGTTGTGAAGAAGATAACCCATTTGGTGTAACGACTGGGATGGTAGTTTTTAGTACTTTTACAGCTCTAGTTCCCTGTGACTTTCTTCCCACTGTCAGATTGAATAATCATATTCACATTAAATAAGGTGAAAATCTGTCAGAGGGTGTGTGTCTCGGGTAAATAATAGGCATTTATTGATTGGCGATGATCGTCATGAATATGATTCCATAAGACGAATCAGTTAATCTTTCCTATTGATCGAAAAGATGAATGTTGTTTAGTAATTGGACTATTATTTAGCTGAGACACACACCTTCTTTAGACACTTTTTCACGTAATCACGAAACAAACAGTCAAATATCACATTTTATCCTATATAAGCGAAATATATTAAACTTTTTATAAAATTACTAAAGTTGATGAAATGAAAAAGTGGTGAAAACTCAAGAATTTTTCCGTAGCGATAAAACGTGCGACCGCGTTGAAATAAGTTAGTGTTTTTTTTTCTTCTAAAATCTAAAGCACATCGATGTTTCTTTTTGATAACCAACAATTTTTTTCGATGGGTATTTTGTACCGATTTTTTCTAATAGAGTTAGATTTGAAAAGCATATAGAAATCATCATTCCAGTGTTTGTCGTCTAATAGAGATAATAATCGTAATCTTTGAATGTTTGCCCCCTCATCATTAGGAGAAGTGAATTTACCAAAAGAGATTGTGAAGCCAGTGTTAGAATCTAAATAGATTGTGCAGAAAATCATTTAACTTTAATCTCATTATTAGCTAAAGAACGCACATGACAATTTTAGGAAAATTGTCACAAAGTGTTGATTAAGTGTTGAAAATGAAATTATTATAATCGTTAATTCTCCAGCAAAAGTAGGAATTGCAACAAAATGTCTTAAATTGGATTTAAACTTTGAAAATCAGATTTTGAAATTTTTTATTATTTCTGGATCAAGTTTTGGACTCTTTCCATGTTAATATTTTACTGTTTTCTGTTTCCTAATAGTTTTTAATTTATCTTTTTTATCAAATACAGTAATCCGTAAAAATTGTGATTTGTTGCATATTTATTTCAGAGGTATAATTTAATATATTTTTCTAGGATTTGTTCTTGATTTTGCCAATCAAGATTAACATGGAAGAAATAATAAATAAAAATATGAGAAATGTAAAACAATTTGTTGAAACAAAGGATGATTAATAAAGGTTTTCTTGGACATAAAAAAAACTGCCGGCTCTTGAATTCCTCAAGTAAAACAACTTATTCAGTTTGTATATAGTAATCATTTATATTCACCTTTTTTTCAGCAGTAAAATCATTAACTATTAAATTATTAAATTGTAAAATTATAGAATAAATTTATGGATTAGTTGAAGTTTCTTCTCCTTTCATCGTAACATTTGCCTTTCTTACACTAAACAGTAAATAATGTTTCTCCTCACCTACTAATAAATCTTTCTTTTGTTTTGTAATGTCTACTTGGGGAAAAAATTAGAAAAAAAATATTCATCAATAAAATATAAAAAAAAATAATCGTTCAATCAAAGAACAAAATAATAAAAATCAATGAAATCTTCTTAAATGAAATGTTTTAATTTTTATTCGTTTAATGTTCTTGTTTTTTTTTTACTCTTTTTGAAATATAAAAAGTGAATTTGACTTTGTGATTAATTTTAAATTTTTACTAATTTTATATCGACTGTTTTTTCTTCTTTTCTTAATCTTCCTTGTCCAAATGTATATCATTCAAATGTATAAAAATCTACAATTCTTTCTCTCTCGTTCACACAAATTTCTATCATTTCTTTTATTCATCATTTACAAGTATTTTTTTTATCTTCTTCTCTTATCAGGCAATTTTTTTTTACTTTAGAAGGTGTGTAAATAGCGAAAAAACACTTCTTTATAATTTTTTCACGACAATAAAATGGGTTTTTTTTCTTCTTTTCAACATTGATTTGAAAAGAAATGAATTGTTAAAGTTATATAATTTATATCGCGTGTAATTGGGAAAAATTTATCAGCATCAATTCAAAATATTTTTCTCTTATTTCTCCGTGGGTTAAAAACGCGCGTGTAAAATTCTAAATTGCTGCAAATTCCACTTAATTCTGTGTTGAGTTGCTGTGGGATTTTATCATATTCATTTCTCTCATATTTTTCTTCATCTTCTACTTATGACAAGAAGGGATTTGAAGATGGTGTATTTTCAGTGCTCCTCCATGGCATATTGTTGTTGTTGTTCTAAAAGAAGAATTAAGCAAAAGCATTAGAAAGGCCTTTGAAACAATGATTTCTAATGTTTCTCTAATAAAAAAAAAAATAATTTTTTATCTTTTGAAATTGTGTGAGACTTTAAACTAACATTTTCTTATCAATTGTGAGTTTTCTTTTTAATTCATGCAATATCGTTAAAAAGATTAATTTACCAACATTTTTCTTTCACTTTATTTTAGTGTCCAAGCTCCCATTGTTTGCTAAAATTCATTCGATTTTTTTGTTTGGTTTTTTGAAGAGGGAAAAAAGAAAGCACAAACAGAGAAAAAAACATTATCAGAATTGTAATAATCAGTTTACCAAATCTTCACAACCTTCATTACTCTCTTAGTCAATAATAAGAACAAGTAAAAAGAAAAAAAACTACAGACAACGACAAGAAGCCTAAAAAAATCAACAACAACAACAAAATCTCTCTCCTACTGCAAAATCTTACTCACGGAAAAATAATTCTCAATGTTATTATTGATTTTCTTGCTTCTACTAAAGTAGAAATTATCCTGATCGCTGTCCTCATTCTCAATTAGATAGAAATCATAGCTATTATTGTTGATATTCGATGACATATTTTCTTGCTGATTTCTCAGTTGAAGAAACTCATCGTCAGCAAATGGATTGCCAAACTTCCCGCAGTTTTATGTTTTTTTTTTCAAACACAGATTTTTTTTTATCATGCATGCAATTCGAGTAGGTATACGATAGAATTATGTCAACATTGAGAGAAGATAAAAAGAAGAGAAAAAAAAGAGAGAAAACAAGAGTCAAAATAAATATAATCACCATAGAGAATCTCTATTAATATTTTAAAAAGGAAAAGAGGAACACTTTTGAAGTCAATTGGATAAATTGCAACAAGAGGAGAGAAAAAATGCGTGTAAAATGGAGTGAAAGTGAATTTTCTGCAATTCAACTAATCGCCAATCACAAATAAATTTTTAGTGAGTTGGTTTTTCCGCAAAAGTGTTTTTAACTTTCTTCAAATTCTTCTTCGAAATTCACGAATAAGCTGGGATTGGGGAATTCCAGCTAAAAATCTTTAACAGAGATGGATTATTGGAGTTTAAAGAAATGCTTCTAAATAGACGAATAAAGTCACTGGTCTTATTTGCTTAAAATAAAATTGTGTGTATTCTGATTAAATATACCTACATAAGTCTTTAGCAAAGCACCGATGCATTGATTTCTCAAAAAATCTCTGAATATGACTCGTTCAGCCAACAGGTCGTTTATCGATCCGTCCGAACGAAGTATAACGGCTTGTACGGTCAAACATACTAATGATTTTCGCTATATCCGCCATTTTGAAAGACCCTAAAATTTTTTCTTAAATAACTCAGTCTCTATGGAATGGATTGGCTCCAAATTTCAACATGTTGTAGTGGGATAGCTAATATTTGAGGGAGTTGGAGGAATAAAAGCCCATTCCGAGGAAGACTCTCTTGAGTTAATTCTGTTTTAGCCGTTCACCTGGGGTGGTGCTAGGCTAGTGAGGTGTGCTTATGACTAACCTCAGGTACCATAAGACTGCCAGCCCATAGATGGCTCTAAAGATAATATAAAGCGCAAGAGAGAGAGAGAGAGAGAGAGAGCGATCCGGGCTGAGTCGTACTGAGAGGATGTGGACAAGATGAACCCTCCAAAGGCCCGTGATTGGGCTTGGCCGGAGGATTACTGACAGTCAAGGGGGCGCCCCAGTGTGTTCTGGTAATCTCCGGTCGCTTTATTGTTACAATATTGTGGCTGATTCAAGCAAGACCTTTTCCATTGATAATTTATTTGAGTTCTTTAGAATGTATGTCGATGCAATAAATTCTGCCGTCAATTTCCTAGTAAGTCTCTATGAGAGAAGATAGAGTTGGTTTTTAATCTGATAAAGAGGACCCATCTCACTCCCTCTCTTCTTTTAAATACTAGCACTGAATCTACCAATTAATCTGCTATGAGTTTACGTGTGATAACACGGTTAGTCTAAAAAGACATTTCTTTTAAATATCAAAAGTTGAATTTCTAATATTCTTTAAATTTCACACACCTTTATGTGATTTTTGGTTTAAAATTTTTTTGTCAAGTTTTTGATGTTCCGTTATTTCGCTCCTTAAATTTCAAGAATTTTTATAGATCACAATTAATGTATTATAAAGAGGGGACGATCCAAACGTAGGTAGGTTTATAAATAGGCTAAGATTTTAAATTTCACATTTGGAAACCAAAGACTTCTGACTTTCAACAGCAACTAAATTCTCTTGCTCATATAAATAATTAAGATCTCTTGGCCTTTTCTTATCTCCGAGGCCTCCCTGGCCAGTCGTCGCAAACGAATCTTTGCTCGAGATCGAATTGTCGAGAAATATACCCCAAAACAATAAGAATGATCTCTTGACGGGTTCGAGAGATATTCCCCTAATGATTAGCTCTTTTATAGCCACTTAAGCCAAAACCTTTATTTTTCCAATCTTAAAACTTTCATATTATCACGAAACGAAATCTATATCCTATTTGATTATGATTGCCCGAAATTCTTGAAATCA
>CAKKOB020000432.1:13906-29380 GCA_918844115.2 Phlebotomus perniciosus | reverse complement strand
CTCACACGAATAAGTAAATCTTATAACCAATCTGAATAGCCGTGACACACACCTGAGTTGACCTTGACTTCCCCTAAGATTCAAACCGTGAAATACTTAATCCCTGCTATCTTCTAAGTTTATCAACCGATTTCCACGATCATGGGCTCATTGAGAAGGTCTTAAGCTACTCTAAAAACTGCCACAGAAATCTTTGAGCTCACCCAAACGTCCGCCCCCTGACACGACAGAATGCTCATGTGGCGAATCACCCAAGAACTTACCAACTAATTGTCACAGAATTGAAAATATTGAAGCTGATAGTGAAAATCAAAGGAGATTTCGTAAGATCTAATTGAGGCATTTTAACATCTTTCTGACCATCTCTGAGGCTCTTTATGGAACGCAATTCCCACCGTAAAATGTCACATGACTCTCTCTATGACTTCCTTGTCTTTGTCTTCTGTCACCAAGACCTCTTTCTCTGACTGATTGGGGTAGAGAGACAGTGGATCTGAAATGGGGGCGCGCCTCTGTGTGAGGAGTTTTCACAATATTTACACACTCAAAGACGCTATACGTCCTTGAGACTTCACTGTGACTCTGAAGGCAACGCCAATGTTACTGATAGACTAAGAGAGAGAGAAAAAAAAGCAGAAATAACAAGACGTCCGGAGACTTGCAAATCCCCAAAATACGCAATAAGAAAAAAAAAAACAATAAAATCTCAGGGAACTCCTTTTTTCTCGCAAGAGCAGCAAACTCACCTCAGTTTTCACGCTACGCAGTATAATTATCCACAAGGGAGTTTAGGTGTAAAATAAGACTCCCTGGTGATCAATAAATTGAAGAAAATGCAGCCTTTTTCGATGATTTCCGGACAGACTTTGAGAGGATTTTCCTCTTCTCAACAAAAACCACACAGAACTTCCACCGTGTTTTCAACACCAAATTCTCGCTATTGCAAACTCACGGCGGTGGCAACAGAAAGTGCTAAAGACAAATTGACAATGTGGAGCACGAGAATTTATCCAATTTTAGGGAAAAAACACTAATTATCACGTATTTTACACGGAGGATTTGCGATCATCCATCCACCAACTGACGTACACTCTTTTGCAAAATGGCCTCATCACCCAGGGTTGCCAGCGTGTGTGGCGTCTGGCAACACTGCGAGAATTCATCCCATAACCCCAAAAAACAAAGTGCAAGAAACTTGACTTCCTCCACCCAGGTGGGCGAATTCCGTGACAAGGGAAATTCCTTAGTGAGTCACCCAGTTTGTGTAATTACATAGTGTTTCCATTCAGCGACACTCCAATGTTGGACTGGCTGCTGAGATTCTTCTGCAATAATGCCTTCCTGGAGCTGATCGATAGGCCCCAATCGATGACTTCCCTGTCGATTTTCGTGAGCTTCATCTCCGCCAAGACACTCTACGTTCTCATCCTCCTCTTGTTCGCCCTGTATCGTCACCACGTCAGCACTGCTTGAGATGGAGTGGGAGACACGGAAGCATAGATTCCCTGAGGATCTCCGTCTCAGCGGGGAATGTGTGGTGTCAAAGGAGGTGGTACAGTATCTGGGATTGTATCAACTGGAGGCTATTAGATTCGCCTGGAAGCACTATAAAAACAGTCAGGGATGTATCTACTCAGCAGATTCTGGGATGGGGAAGATTTCCACCCTATTGGCCTTTTCATCAGCTCTCAGAGTGGAGAAAATCTTGGTGTTGTGTAAGAATCCCGAGGGGATCAAACACTGGACTTACCAGTCGAGAGTTTTTGGTCTGCCTGAGGACCTTTTCCACTTCCTGACTCTGGACGTTTTGGAGGAAGGCAGGAAAAGTGATGAAGTGTCTTATTTCATCATCGATGGTCGATATGCGGAAGATTTCACCATGAAAGAAATTTTGCGGATTGAGAAAGTTTCCTGCAAGAAGAGGATCCTCATCTCCTCACAAAACTTACTGGGGAATCTCGACAGTTTCAGGAGAATCCTTCATTGCGTCGATCGGAAATGGTTGACTCTGATAAATGACACCGTTGATACTTTGTTGATCATCAGCCACTGCCAGAAATTCATTCTGAGGCATCTAAAAAGACATCACGAAGAAGATCTTCCCATAAGAAAAGATGAGCTCTACCGGAAAGGCGTCGAAGAGTGGCTAAAGAGTCAGGAAAAATCTTTAGAAGTAACTCTGGACATCCTTAGTCAAGGATCTGACAGAGGAATTTCATTTGGAAATCGATTGAGGGATAGATTCTTCTCATCTTCGGATTCTGGGACACCGGAACTGATTTTCTCAGAAGAAGAAATCATCAAGACTTCCTCGAGAATCCATCAACCGGCTTCCCAAAATCTGGAAGACAATGATCTCGTGATTCCAGCATCTCCAGTCGAGAGTCAACCGCTCTTTAGACGACGTCCTCCACGGAGGAGAATTTTGAGCACTCAAACGTCGACAGAATCGAAGAACACCCAGACGAAGCTTCCAGAATCCAGTCCCTCGCAGAATGGAGAGATGAAGACGGCTGATAGAGTGACTCCCAATCTCTTCGAGAGCTCAGAGAGTGAAGGTGAGGCGGAGAAGGAAGATAACAAGGATAAAAGCGCTCTTAATACCAGTACGCCTCTCTCTAAGGGAACTCCCGATGACTTTCTGGTCTCTCAATCGCCCATCTTGCCGGGAAAGAGTATTCCAAAGCCGAGAGTTGTGGATTTGACGGGAGACAAGACGGATGTCTTCGAAATCACCACAAATCCCACATTCTCTAATCAGATCAAAGTATCGAAGCGGGAAGTTTCTTTGCTGGAAAGCCCCAAGACTCCAGAGTCAGCTCAACCGGTTCCCAGTACGAGTGGCAAGTGGGGCACCAGCTCACGGAAGACAGAACAGGATAAGTGTGAGACACCGAGGAGCAGCATAAAATCCTCTGGATGGTTGTCGAAGGTGAGTCTAAGAAAATTAATTTTTAAATTAAAATTTAAAGATAAATTCGAATGATTGATTACTAAATCCTTTTATCTATTCAATCCTTTCTTAGGTGAGTCCTAAGAGGTCTCAGCATCAACGTTTGACGCCGAGAAATCTCTCAATAACTTTTGAAATGAGGAAGAAGGAGGAGGAAGCTCTCAGAGAGTCTCTTGAGCGACCAATCTTGACTCAGGCGGCCGAAGAGGGATTCCCCAGGAAGAGACTGAGAATGAAGGATCTTCTGCTGTCTTCGGAGGACGATGATTTTTAAAAATTTATCATTTTCATAAGCTATTTATTGGCATGAGTTGTATTTTATTTTATTAACAAATTTATTAGTTGGACGCAGTTCTGTTAGTAATTGGCAGTTTTTAGACAAATTCAGTGACATTTTTATAAAGAATAAAAATTATTTTTGACAAAAAAGAAATTATTCCTGATGAATCTTCAGGGAGAGTTCGTATTTCTTCCTGGACAACTGACTCTTGTGATACTGATAGTCCTGACTGTCGGTGTTCCAGGCCAGATACATGTAGAGCGTGAAGAGGACGTTGAGCAGGAGGCGGTCCAGCGTCAGGATGTTCACTGTCCAAAGAATCACTGTGATGCAGACGAAGGAAGGATGTCGGACATGTCCGTATAGACGTCTCAACTCAGTGGCCTTGTATAGCAGCGGCGGAGCCAAGTGACTGACCTCATGATAGATTTGCTTAACTCCCAGAAGCTCCAGCAGATCCATTATGAGACTTCCTCCGTAGATGATGAGCCAGGCGAAGGCGTGAATCAGCACGAAGAGCCACCAGAGGCGATCCTGCTTCGTCACATCCAAACGCCACACGATCAGGCCAGGAGCAGAGATCCAGTTGTGGATGAGCAGGAGGAGGGCGGAGGAGCTCACGAGACAGTAGGTGCTTCTCTCCCAGGACGCCAGACCACGTCGGTGGAAGAATGCCTTCACGGCATCCGTCTTGAGGAGGCTGTGAGGCAGGATGAAGAGCAGCAGCAGAAGCATATCCCCTACAACAGTCGAGAGAATCTCATGGGTGAGCGAAGCATTGTCCAGGAAGTTGTAGAACCACACCTTCTCGGGCCTCACTTCTCCCGGGGTGGACAGGAAGAGCACCAGCTTGTACACGGCAAAAGTTGTGACCAGGCAGGATCCTGTGGCCAGGGTAAAGCCAGAAATCTTCCGGAAGGCACTCATTTCTTGCAAATGTTTACTTTTTTGCGTCATCAACTGAGCGACAAGCTGAGCGACAAATTCAAAAATCTCTCACCAACCGTCATTTTTGGGATCATTTTTTTAAAATTTTTATTTTAGTAGTGGATCAAACAAGGATTTAAGTAATTTTATCCTCAAAATATAGGTTCAAGGAATATTGAGGAGCATTTTAAAGAATAAAATATTTTTCTCATAAATGAAAGCCTTTTTCCTTATTATTTCTTTTTATTCTTTACGACACGTAACAAAAGTAGCTTATGAGCAATAAATTAGTTTGATGCACTAATGGTTGCATCACTTCTTCCTCTCGTAGCTGTACTCATCCTCCTCCTCCTCTTCATCATAGCGCGCCGTCGTGGACGTGGCCTGAGCCTGGAAGATGTGCTGTTGAGGCCTTCGCTGTTGCAGCGAAATGTTGATCTCCTCGGGAGACCGGAAGACGGTGTTGTGAGGAGTTGAGGACACTGGGCGGTACGGCTGTGGCGTGGGAACAGGCACTTTACGAACAGCTTGGATCTAAGATAAGAGAATTAAAGATGAAAAAAAATACAAAAATTTTTAGACAGATTTCAATAATTATTTACCGGCTGCCTGGTGTAGTGAATCTGTTGCTGTGGCGCTTCTTGCTGACGCTCCGGATACACTCTCTCGTTATAGTAGTCTTGGCGCTCATCCTGGTAGATCTCATCGGGATAGTATCGCTCAGAGTAGCGCAGAGTAACATTGGGTCGTGTCTGATGTTCCTCCATGTTAATCGGCTTATACAGATACTCATTGACGAAGTGATACTTGGCCGATTGCTCGCAAATGTTGTCCGCCGACGCTGGCATGCAGATCAGATGCACCTGATGGAAGGTGAAACCCTCCGGACAGATCCACGAGTGCCTCGAGTTGTCCTGGCAGTAGTGGAAGACTTCACAGCCCAGCGTCTCATCGGCATAATATCCTGTTGTGCGTCCGTTGCATTTGAATGAAGATTTCTCCAGCAGCAGAGACAGTCGATCGGGTTCCTCGCTTTCCAGCTCTTCCAGCAATTGCTGCTTTGTCTTTTCCAACTTCTTGTACACCTTCTGCTGTGGCGGATGGGGATGCGGATTGGGCTGTGGGGAGGTTCTCCTCTGCTGTGTGTAGATCAACTGAGGCGCCTGAGTCACCTGATGGATGGGCTGTTGATCCTCCACCTCATCACTGTAATCGTATGGCCTCAGGCGATACTGAATACTGGCCGGTGACGGCGACAGATCAACTGCCTAACAGGGACAAAGACATCCATTAAAATTAAAGATTTTGTCAATCTTTTGCAGATTGTGGGCGTGGCTTCCTATAAAGCCACGCCCCTTCATAAAAAAAATCTTTTTAATTTTTTTTAAAATTCATCCATCAAACTAACACTATAATGCAGAGAATTTGGCGTTTTTTTTTAAAGATAGACCACGCCCAACAAGAGCGTAGAACATGCTAGTGGGCGGAGTTAATACTAAAGTAAAATATAAGACCAGTCCTTCGAACGCCCCGCCCATTAGCACTACTGCCCACTTATATGGACGTGGTTCTAAAACCTTTTGATTTCTCCTCGCTATTTCATGATACTTTGATAAAATGGGAAAAAAGGCGTAACCGCTTGGGCGTGGCTTTTTCAGAAAGCCCCGCCTTACCACCCTGCAGAAGGAAAGCAAAATCTAAACTTAACCGCTGCTATGAAGCAGTTCCAAAGTCATCATTGATGGACTGGAAATGAAAAGTGAAACTCGTACCTCTTCTTCTTCCTCCAGCTCGTCTTCAGCTTCCGGGAGTGAGAATTGCTGCTGACACTGAACAAGCGATGCCAAGATCATGGTCGTCACGGCTCCATAGATCCACAAACTAAATAAAAATTCCACCAAACACCATTTAACTACCTCAAAATTGGATTGAGAAAAAATTTCACCGTCTCTTAACATGTTTCTCAACTTGGAAAAGAGTCTCTAATTATGCCCTCTTACTCTCCCATTGTGTATCATGCAGTTATAATTGTGAATCTACTCATGTGTATCAGCGACACATTGAGGGATTAACTATAAAAGAGCCACCATTAAATATCGCGATGACGCTGCGAAGAAATTCAATGGTCAATGAAATGCTCTAACACACTCATTATTAAGAATTGTTTTTCGTTGAAAGTGAATTTTACTCCGCGAGAGTGAAAGGGAGAGCAGAAAACACTCCAAAAGAATTACATTTATCGCGTGGTCAGAAGAAAAGAGGTTTTTAGATTCGTGTGAAAATAAGAAATTGAATTTTACAAATCAACATCAACTTTGCAGATGACAGGAAATTGAGAGATTGAATGCACCGATGCGAATAAATTTGAATTTACAATTTATTATTTGTCGAAAAGTGGAAAGAATCGAGATGTTGAAAGTGAAAGAAGATTAATAGCAAAAAGTGATAGCGAGAGCATTTATCACTTTTCCGCTTTAATTTTAGATGATTTCTCAATTAGGAGAGTAATTTCGTTATCAGACAACTTCATCGGGTTTTATCTAATACTCGATTTTTCAATGAAACGCCTTCTCAAAAGAAAGCAATATAAATGAGCAGGTGATTTATTATAAAATATGGATGAAAAATTTCTATAAAGTTTTATGAATTTCAAAGACTTCAAAAGTGAAGTTTAATTTTTAAGATGAAATTTTTAAAATATTTTTGAATAAGAATAATTTTTTATATTTGGTGAATGGGTAGGTACGTCATTACTAAAATGAGACCTATATTCATGTGATTTTCGATCAGTATGAAATTTTCTAATAATTTTCTTAAAAAGTTTAACTAAAACTGGGATTTCACATAAAACAGGAGCAAATTAAACATCTTTCTTTATTTCGAAATAATTAAGAACAAAACTTCCTATTTCTGAATAAATTTAAAAGCCTCCTTCACAAAATGATTTAAAAAAATTCTTTTTTGAATAAATTTAAATAAACGAGCTTTAAAGCCATAAAAGTTCAAAATTAATCTTAAATTAATTAACAATTAACAATTTGTTAATTTATTGAAAAAAATATATAAAAAATTAATCTTGAATTTCGAGTTTTTCTTATTGAAAATTTTTTTGGATCAAGTCATTTGAAAATTAGAAAAATTCAAAAAGGAAGAATACAGAATGACATTATCTAAATTCTAAAGTTCTTTTCAAAAAGTCTTAATATTTTTAATTTTGATCTTGTAGATAACTTGTGTTTTAAAGTTATCTAAATATAAGGCAAAATGAGCAAGTCTATCAAATTAACTGATAAAAACTTTTAGAAAAAATCACCCATTACATTTTAGTCAATTTTTCTAGTTTTGACTTCCTAATCACTTCATTTTTCACGATTTTCATAATTAATGAAATTTTAATCTTTTAAATCCACTCGTAAAAACCGCAAATCTGCATGAATTAAATTATGAATATTCATTTCGTTTTATATCACAGAAAATTTTAAATTTAACAAATTTATGAAAAAACAAATTGTTTTAGCAGCAATCTCTTAACTTAAAACCAGAGCACCTTTCTCTGCATTTTGCACTTTTACCGAGCCATTATCTTTCATTTTTTCTCACCAACAAGACCACTTTCTTATATCCTCACGTGGAAGCCAAGAGCGCGGAAAACAATTCAAAAGTGTGATCATTTGCCTCTTTTTGTTAAATCTCCCTCCCCCCCATTCAGTTCCAAACACCTGAGCGCACGCTTTTTGTTGAAATTAGATGCTTATCAAACGGTGTCAATGCTCTAATAAAATTTAATATAAAGCCATTGTTAAATGGCATCACGATCTTCCGCGATCAGAGACATTTTTTCTGCTGATATGGTGAGATCACTTCTTTAATCAATAATTTATCAATTGTATGGCTGTGAATTTTTCACTTGGTGGGAATTTCACTTTGGATGTGAATTGTTTCATATTAAATGAAACATATCTTTTACTTTCACTTCTATACGCAAACTTCAAGTGCACGCAAGAATTTATTTTCCAACGATGTCGTGCGCGCAACGCCCAAAAAGGCAGGTGCAGAACGGATGCTGGTTTTATGCAACCCCATGAAGTGCCAAAGGGCATAAGAACAGGATCCCCGATATAGAGATGTGAGAGATTATTAAATTGGTTTGGCGTTATTTCGTAAAGTGTCCAATCTCAAGACATGTGCCATTGATGAATGAGTCTCTTGCACTCCGCGAGGGAAATTGCTGCATTGTGGACAAGTATTTCTTACATAAAATCTTGTTTTTCAATTTTATAACACACCGTCAGCGACAACTTTTGATCATATTTTTCGCCCGAGTTGAAAAAGATCTTTGCAAAGAGCTCGCGCGAGAGATGCTGGTAATTTTCTGCAATTGAGTGCTTTGAAAATCACGCTGAAGAATGCAAATACCAACTGGCGAAACTCCCAACATTAAATTGCAACTATAGTTAATTAGAGACTCATGTATTGGATTATACCACACACAGCTCTCAATTTGGTGAGCTCTCATTAGTAATGTCTCGGGCATGTCTTTCAAGTTGAGAAATATTGATTGGGATTGAGGAGAGATGGTCCAAAAATGGCAAAACATGGGAAATTACCGCATCTTGTGTTGATTTTCCAAACAAAAACTAAGAAAAAAAAGACCTCTTCCAACACACACACTATCCACTAAAATGTCTCTCACTTTCTTCACTTTCTCACACAATAGAAATTATTCACTGCAAATCTCTTATATCCTTCTTATCTGATGGCAATCTCACTTGAGGGGCAACAAAAAAAACCAGAGCAAATCAGCACAATTATCACTGTTTGCAACTCTGGGGAGGAGACTCCAGATGTCTGCTCGATGTGGAATAAAAATTGTGACTGAGCAACTTTCTATCGCAACTCGCGGCTTTTATACATCAGGAGTCCCCACGACATGATCTGAGAGACGCAAAGTGAAAAAAAATTCGAGTCAGTTGGACGCCAATTTGAGAGTCCAACCGTAACAAAATCTGGACGAGACACTTAACATAAAATGCCAATATCTCTGGAGATTCACCTCAATCACAAGGAAGATGAGGGAGTAATAAAAAACGACATTGTGGGAACTAATCTTGCCTAAATCTTTCGAGTTTCTTAATCAAATTTGATCTGTTTTTCAAAATAATAGTTTTAAAACAATATGGATTTTTATATGAGTCTAACATTTTTGAAAATATTCCTAAAAGTATTTAAAATATTCTTTTTTTAAAATTTGTGGGTAATATCTAGACTTGCGAGGGTTAATTTTATCCTTGAATCAAGTTTTACCTTATTTTCAAAAGTTTCTAGGGTCAAGTCACCACCTACGGAACGTTTTGTCTACTTATGAAATAGTTCAATAATAGCCCGTAATACACAGAATATGAAATATTCTGTGTAGCAAAATATTCTGAGCAAAATATTCTGTGTAGCATTCTGTGTTCCAAACATGAGGAAAGTTTAAGTAGACATTTCAAGAAACCCAAAATCCAGATTCCAAAAAGTCGCCGAATAGAGGGGTAATTTTATATTTTTGAATTTACCCATGGGATGACTCTTGTCCAGCGTCAGTTTTTCGAAATTCACAAAATTTTTGGACGCAATAATCGCTCAGTTTTTTGTCCCTTTCTAACCAATCAATGTAAATCAGACGGGAGGGAGACACTTTTTCGCCGAATTATTACGTCGATTCTTGCGTCGATTTTTTCTCGTCTGATAACTCGGTAAGAGACCAGGGATTGTCTATATTAGTAGCCCCTTGAATTTCCCTAAATTAAAATTAAAATGCCTGTTTTAAATGAGACACCCTGCGATTTTTCTCTTCTCCATTCTTCATGGAGAATAAAACCCTAAAGAGATAATATTATAATTGGCATTTTAGAGGCACCTGCTTCATTTTTGCTTAGAATTTATTGATGTCTTTTGTGTCCACAAATAACTATTGATACGGCGAAGAGGCACAAAAGAAATCGAATAATCCAATAAAAGATGGGAAAGAATTCTTCCCCAAAATAAACACAGAAAAACCATTAATTCCCTGAAATTTGCGTCCCCAATAAATTTCTTAATGATCCTTGGAGAGGAAATTGAAATTACTGGCAATTAATTTAGACAGAGTATATTCCTTAGTTTTTTTTTTGGTTTTTTGTCAAGAAATTCTTATATACAAAACACATGACATCATAATATAGTCATAAAAAATTGTGTTGCATCTCCAAATGAAATTGTTATTCACATCATGAATATATAAATATTTTGCTCTTTTTTATGCTAAATAATTATCAAGTCAACACCATAAAATCGCGATTTGTTTCCACTTTTAGCATCATTTTAGTGAAATTTTACCTTTTACATAATTTCCAATAAAAAATCCACCATTTCCCGGTTGCACTCATCAATAAATATCAATTTGTGACATAATCCGCGATGGTAAAGTTAAATGATCGCTTTGTCGCTGAATTAAGGGGCTTTTTTGCGGGATAAAAAAGTGAAGCTTTTTGCGAAAATAAAGAAAAACACCTCTTTTAATTTTCGTGTGCAAGAAAATAAAAACAAGAGATGCATTTCTTGGCCAGCAAAAAAAGATTGAAGCATGTAACAGAAATTCTCCTCTCTCTCTCACGGCTATAAGTGATTCACAATTAATTGATCGATGATCCGAAAAAAGTGAAACAAATCCCACCATATCATGAATAAATTGAGTTAAATTGCTCTGCAAGGGTCCCTCTCTCTCTCTCTTGGCTCATTTTCACGTTGAGGGAAAATTGCCATTGACACAGAAAATCCACACTCAGACGATTTCCATCACAAAATGCAAGAAATTGTGCAATGACGAGGGATTTCTTTCCTCCCAAACAAAACCCATTTTCAATTAGTTGCGCGCGCGCACAGGAAGGGGCGAAGAGTTTCAAACTAACTGCTTTCTTCACAATAAATTTTCCAATTCAACTTTGAAAGAGATTAAAATAGTGTTTATTGCCCATTTAACTTGTCGATTGTCGTTAAAACGTTGACTCTCTTTAGTAGAAAAAGTTATAAATTTTAGTTTGACACGATATTGAAAAAGTCAACAATTTTTCAAAACAACTCACAGGATTAAAAGCAACAATAAATCATGATGGACTTGACTGAGCAAAACCGCGAAATGTGAGATAAAGGGATTAAAGAATTCCTGACCATATCCATCATCTCTCAAATTTTGTTATTCAATAAAAAGAAGACAAGAAGACATTAATAAGATAATATAAAAAAGATATATTCCGCTCTACAAATTGTAATGGCACAAGCTCTTCTTTCATTGTATTAAATCCCAATTTCTCATATTTCTGCCGCAAAAAGAGAAAACATCGAAATATTTATGATGCTCGTTAACTTATTAATAGACTTTATCACACATTCTTCCAACTGTTTTATAAAATTATTCAATTGTTCACTTTTATCGTAAGTTTTCAAGAATCTATAGCTTGATCAATCAATTAAGACAATAAAAAAAACTAAAGTGGCTTTGAGTTCAAATCTAAGAAAATCCATTTTAGAAAGAATAATTTCACTTTTAATAAAAACAAACTTTTCCCCTAAACCTAAATTTTTTTGATCAGTAAGTTTGGTAAAATACTCAGTTGATCAGTACAAAATTTAAAAATTTAAAAATTAAAAAAATTAATTTTAGCAAGAAGAAACTATGAAGTGATCAGTAATAATCTAAACGTTTAAGTTTCATAAGTTCTATTGATCCAAATTACACTATTTTCTAATTTATTAAAACTAAAAATAAAACTAAAAAAGTCTGTTCAAAACTTGGTTCAAAAGCTCTTAAATTAAACTGATTTCTTTCTAGTGTTTTATTACTGATTTTTAATTATCTATTGAAAGTTAATTAATTTATTGATGGTTTTTTTGCAAATAGGTAATAGATTTTTCTAATTTTTTGACTAATCAAATTTTTTCCGAATGATTTCGATGAAATTCTCGAGGTCGGTTTATTTGAGGTTCAACTTTAAGAGGGGGTCCTCGAAAATCAAAAGTCTCTATCTAGAACCGTTTGAACTCTAGATTATTTCAAAACAGGGCCTGAAGTCTTGAAGAATCTATCCGATTGCGGTCGATCGGAACTAGAAATTTCAGTGCCTGATAGGCCTGATACAAGGAAGTCCTCAGCCAAAATAGGTCTGTGGGCTTACGACCAGTTTAGAGGAGTTTTCAGGGGAATGAGGAGAACAAAAAAAAAAAAGAAATATTGGTATTTCGGTGTTTATGAGGTCGCAAAGTTTTGCTTCCGATCGACTGAAATCGGATCGATGCTTCAAGACTTCTGGCCCAGGTTCGAACTGGTTTAGGATTAGGATTGCCAGAAATTAAAAAAAAATGTTTTATATGGGATAGGGGTTTTTTTGATAAATTAAGGGGCTGTTAATGATCTCTGGGTCAACTTTAGGAGGATCTCCCTAAAGGCTCTGCTCCAATTAGGCTTCGGTCGGCTTGAGCGTGAGCTACGTATCCCCACCACTCCACGTCATACCCCTCCATACTCGTGTGAGCATCGCGCTTCCACAGCTCTCAATACATTTTGACATTTGTCAGTCTGAAGGGGAGGGAGGGGAAGAGTTCACGCTCACGCTCACACCGACCGAAGCTTAATTGGAGCAGAGCCTTAAGACTTGAAATCTTTATCTACAACCATTTGGCCACTGGATCAATAACAGACGAATAAACGGACAAACGGCGCTATTGCAATTGCAGTAATAGCCCTTAGTTGTTCGAGCATTTTACTTAAAGATGTTAAAAAGCTTGTAATCGACCTTTGGCGTAATTATTACGCTGTCTCGGGTTCGATTCCTGAATATTTTAAAACTCTGTCAAACAAAAATACTCTATCATTTTTGTTACAAAAATAGAGCCCTTTTGCTTAAAGGTTTCCCTCACCTGTTGATTTTTAAAATTTTTCTTGCACACGAACCATCACCATAAATGACACTAATTAACGATTTATTGAGCTCTCAACTGACAAACGCGAACGCATTTTTTCCACTTCCCTGCATTTAATTAATATATTTTTATACTCGCGACTAACTAATGTGAGAAATCATTTTAGAGACACTCTCGAATTGCACACGTTCCGTTGTCTTCACTCTCAATTTCACTGCCACATAAAGGGTCATTTAGTTTTAACATTTTGGCACTTTTCGCAGTTTGCAGTGGATGAAAGTAAAAGAAATG
Source organism: Phlebotomus perniciosus (assembly GCA_918844115.2). NCBI lineage: Eukaryota > Metazoa > Arthropoda > Insecta > Diptera > Psychodidae > Phlebotomus > Phlebotomus perniciosus. The sequence continues at coordinate 15,989 of CAKKOB020000432.1, read as the reverse complement.
CCGCGCGAATCGAGTTAAATATATCTTAATTATTTATAAACTCATTTAATCTAAATTTCTTTGGTCATTCCAGTTTCACGCGGAATAAATTCATGATTTAATTGGGCAAGAGAGGAAAAATAAAACATCTTGCAAGTTTTTTTTCTCTCTCTACATTTTTACATAATTCCCATCTGATCGGAAGAAGTGGCTTTATTCTCAATTGAGAAACTCTTCCACTTTACACATACCGAGGTTAAAATCGTCGTACGTTACGTATAGTTCATTGGGACAATTTCTGCAAATTATTGCAATTTTCAACAAAACAAGATTACATCCAAGTTAAGTGAAAATTAACACTTTCTTCGCCGCCAACTCTCTAGAGCGCCACAGCGAAAGAGATTACCCAAAAAGCGGATAATCCAATATTTTTATGCAAACTCTCATAAATTGAATGTGAGAAATCAAGTAATATTCAAGTTTCAATGTATTTTCCATCTGATTTCAACATTTTTATTTCTTTTACACAATTTGAATCATTGAGATTTTTTCTTATTATGTGAATAGTAAATGTAAGAGAAAAAAATCACTTCACTTCATCGTTATTGTTTTGCCTTTGATGGCAGAAATCAGGTAGAATTATGGAATATTAAAGTATTGAAATATTTACAGTAATTCTTTTGCTCCATAAACATACCGATATATATTTTACAATAATTCATATTAATAGTTTGGTATGTTTAAACTTAGTAAAAAACAAATTAACTTGAAAAAAGATGAAAAAAAAATCTTACTGGTCACGATGTAGCCTCTGCACACAGTTACTTTACTTGTACAATTCCGCACACTGAGCAGAAAGCTTTGATCTAAAAAAAAAACAATAATTTTTTATTACGATATGATTCTAGGTTGATTTTATATTTCTTTTCAGAGAATGGGACAAATGGGATCATAGGCAGATTTTTTTAAATACTAGTCTGAAATTTCAAAAATCAGATTTCAGATCAAATTTAAAAAAAATCACATTTCCCTGAATGTTTTTGACTATTCCCCCTATTCCTGTACTCTTACTGGGAGTTTCCATTGTTTTCTGAAAATTCCCAATATTCAAATAACATTTCATGATGATTTCCCATAAATGATGATTTCCCGGCTTGCTTTCAAACTGGTTTATGCAATTTTGGAAAGATCCCGATCCCATCAGGCTACAGCATATTAAAATTTCAATAAAATTCATCAATTTTTTCCGATGTACCTACGTCAAAAAGAACATTTCAATATATTCAAAATGGCGGACGGAAAGGTGGGGGTAGTTCGATTTATTTACCTTTTAATTTACCTCTATTTATGTACCTGCCGCAAACCTCAAGTCTTTATCTATTCTATAACGGATCCTCTCACTATAACGATTCTCCAGCGGATAGACGACCGGAAAAAATTAATTTCTGGCCACGGCCACCTACTTTTTCGTTATGAGTAAAACATAAAACACCCCCCTCCAACTTATCTCAGACCGGTTTGCTCAGACAACTTTGATATTTGTGAATTTTATGTAAAAAAAACGAGGAACTTAGCGCCTCTCTATGTGTATAGCTTGAGCTTGAATCCATTCAATTGGTTGGAAAATTTCATTTTGCTAATAAAACGTCAGAAAATAGGGGAGAGCGGGGCACTTCGAAAAAAAAAGCGTTCCGTGTGCTGCTAATCCCTGAAACAACCCAAACCAAATACCTATTATGAATTAAAAGCTTGCTTAAGGATGCTTGCTTCCTAAAAAATGTTGTCCTACTATTCTTAGGGCATCGGCAGACCTGCGCTTAGCGTGGAGACTTAGCATCTAAAACGAAGCTCGAAGCTTCGTTAGACCTGTGTTTGGCAAAGGAATTTCCTTAGAAAGTTGTTCTGAAGCTTAGGATAAGCGCGATCCCAACAGACTACAGGTAAAGTCCTGTTTTAGCCGCTAAGGCCCTTTATGCCCCGCATACACTTGGGGTTTAGCCTAGGAGACTTAGCGGCTAAAACGGGGCTTCTACTGTAGTCTGTTCGGATCGCGCTTAGCCTAAGCACCAGAACAACTTTCTAAGGAAATTCCTTTGCTAAAAGC
>CAKKOB020000432.1:0-13900 GCA_918844115.2 Phlebotomus perniciosus | reverse complement strand
GTGTTTGGGTTCTTTTCAAAATGTCAAATGTTCCAGAGACTGGTCAGTCATTTATCGTAAAATCCCAAAATGCGGAAAGATTGGAGTGACGGGGACGTCAGGATGTGTCTCTCCATGTGGAGGGATCACCAGGATGATCTCCGCAGACAGAAAAGACATCGAAAAGTCCACCAAGCCAGTGAAGAGAAGTGGTGTCAAAATCCCTAATCCTAAACCCTCTGTGTATGATAGTCTAGGCTGATCCCTTTGCGCCAAATTTTTCGGGCTGAGTATTCTCGAGGATCAGCCTGTGTCTATTTTGGGCTTTAGGCCCTTTACACACATGGGTTTAACCGAGAGAAGGTTTAGCCAGTTTAGAGCCGAAGACAGTTCAATCAATGACAATTTCAGTGCGACAACAATCAAAATTGCTGTTTTCTAAATGCTAAGCCGCATTTATAGTGCGTACGACCTGTCTTTGGCTCTAAACTAGCTAAACCTTCTCTCGGTTAAACCCCATGTGTGTAAAGGGCTTAGATACCAAAAACTATTCTCAAAAATAAATTTGTGATCGAGGTGGTCCTCTCTCCCCTACAGGAATTTTGTATGGAAGGGGGAAGTTACTAAAAGGGGATTGTGGGGGGAGTCTTCTATTGCAAAAAGTTACCTTGACAAGACTCTACCCTTACTTTCGAAGAAAAATCACTTATAGAAATGAGAAGAATTCTCAAAAAATGGGATTCAAAATTTGTTAAATTTTTTTCTGAAATAAATTCTTTAACTTAAAATTCAATTTACTGAGAAATTTTTCTAATCGTTGATTCTGAGGCAAAAACCCATTATTTGTTATGATTAAATTTAAATTTACTCACAGCCTGGTGATTTGGGGATGTCTCTTCATCACAAATCCTTCCCCAGAGGATCCCGTCCTGCCAGAGCCAGATGAGAACATCGAGCTAGAGTGTCCTGAAGGCGCTTGACGTCCAAGGAAGGAGTCATCAGAGCGATTGGACGAAGTGCGAGACATCAAGAGCAGTGGCTCCTTCCTGATGTTGCTGGTGCCGATGAAAGGCCCTTGGCTACTGCCACCTATTCCGCGTAAAATCTTCTCGATGTGCTTCACCATCGCCTGATTCTTCGACTCCAGCTTCTGGTCCAGTTTCTTCATTTCGGCAATTTTCTTGATTGTCCTCTTAATGACGGTCTTGTTGGCCAAGTGCTTAAACTGGAGCTGAGCCACTTTAACACTCTGCCCCACGGCCTGAATTTTCACGTGCTGCTGCAGATCAAATGTATCGCGGAGCTTTGGATCCATCTGAAAGTTAAGATAAGGAAATAAAATAATGTTTTCAAGGAATCGGAGGTTTTCCTTCAAAATTTCTCACCTCCTTGCAGATTTTACGGTATTTCACCGGCCGCTTGCAGTACTTGCACTCATTGCCATTTCCGATCACTGCAAACAGAAGGGAATAATCAATTTCCGGATGATTTGAGATGCAAAAAACAATTTTCTAAATGGCGAACTCACCGATTTTCTTCAGACATCCCGGGCAGAGGATATGCGAGCAGTTCAGCATGTAGAACTGAACCTCTCTGCTGTAATACCTGTAGCAGTTGTTGCAGTGGATCCAGGTGTACATATTAGAGGACATCTTCGCAGAATTTTCCAGGAAAACGAGTAAAACACACTGAGAAAATTAAACTCAACTCAAATTCGCAAACGCAAATAACGGGAATCCCAGAACAAAGGCAACAAATTGCGCCTCCAAGTGTTGAACTTTTGCAACTCAAAAGTCTCCAAACTTTCAAATTTCATTCAAACGGCTTTATTTTGTGCAAAAAAAGATATTTACAATCTTTCAAAACAATTGTGGAAAAAAATACTCATTTAGGCCTATCCCAATCACACAATGAAAATAAATTCACAGATGTGTAAAAAATCACATTATGATGGAAAAAAAATGTCAATGAAATCCCGCTGTGCAGAAATTGCACAAAAATCGCACGCTCAATTCCCCCTATCAAGTAAATCAATTAAAAAAAAAACTAATAGCTCTACATATCAGTGACTGGCATTCCGTAGTAAACTCTCAGAATCGCGCGATTTCTCCTCAACGACCTTCCACGATTTTAGCGGCAGTCGCTGCAAGTGCGTCACTTTCGACCTGCCCCACTTGTACCAGATAAGCCCATAAATCAGGCAGATTCCACACTCGATGTAGTATCCATCGATGTCTATTTCGCATTTGCCGCCGGCAGTTGAGCAGGCCTTGAGGAAAGACAATGAGAGGAATAAATTAAACATGATGGTTCGTGTCTTGGCTAAATTATAGTTACTGAATGGTGCTGGATTTATGCTTTCCGCAGTGAATAGGCCTTTATAACAAGTTAATGAATACAAAAAAAAGTTTTTTGTCAAATTTCTACTACTTTTTCCAAATTGAAATTCAATAATTCCGTAAAATTTCTACACAAATTGAATTTTCCAATAGAATCTAACAAAATTTGCTATAAAATTTCCCTAAATCTTGTTTAAATGCATATTTATAAGTCAACAAAATCAATTCGTAGAGGCCTATTCACAGCAAAGACACAAACTTAGCTGAGACACATTAGCAATTCAGCAAAACATCCTTACATCTTTCTGCTCTTGACTGGAGCACATGTTGTCCGTTTCGGTGTCTGGAATGTTACATCGGCCCCAGGTGAGGACATCCACAAGCCACAGCATCACAGTTGACGGCCAGTTGCCCCCAAGATTGCTCACGGTGTTCAGGAGCGTCATGTAGGTTCCTCCCACGGCGGGATCGCTAATTCGAGCGAAAAACGCCATCACAGCCACAAACATCGAGTACAGGGTTATCTGGAAATATTAAGAAGGCATTAAATTAAATGCCAATAGAAAGTTTCCCCCCCCCATAATCTCTGAACTTGATTCCGAAGACAATTTGTTTTCAAATTCCTGAGTAAACAAAAACTAATCAGTATCGCCTGATTCTCCAATTGACACCCAAGATCACTGATAACGCCCTGATAAGCTACTCTTCCGCGTTTGTCTTTCATGAATTGCAAACTCACCTGATAAAGTCCGTAATTGATGATCAGCATGACGTAATAGTAGACCGGGAATTGGCCGTTGGAGAGAAACGCCGGCGTGATCCACACGACGCCCGCCGCCACAACGCCCAGCGCCAATCGGTAGGGAATGGCTTTCACGTAGATGTCCATCGGCCTCGGTCCGGTGGTGTACTTGCTGATCACCAGTGGCAGGATGATTTGCAGTGGCACCAGTGGCACCACCAGCAGCGCCAGCTTGTCCTTCGGCACGCCGGCGTCGATCAACTTCAACGAACTCACGGCATCCGAAGCGGCAAAGGAGATCTTCACTGTCAGCAGAATTGCTCCCAGAATCTGAATCGGGCGCATCCGCAGGATGTCCAGCAGAAGTGTGTATGATTGTCGAATGTTGAGCTCCGGCTGTGCCGTGTAGCGGCTGGCGGCGGAAGCATTCTCGCGCTTGAAGACGGCCACCAGGGTTGTGGTGAGGAGGAAAACAATTCCCCAGAACCACAGGAATCCGGGCAGAGTGACAAAGCCCTCTGGGGCCGCTTCCCGTCGCAAGTACGTGTTACAGAACTCCGTGGACTCCAGCGCCATGAACACGACGTAGCCCAGGAAGTAGCCAGCCGTCTGGCCGACACTATTGCACGTCGATGCGTGACCTACGTTGCATCGCTTCAGCATTGTGAGCGCCCAGCCATCCACGGCGATGTCCTGCGTGGCAGCGAGGAAGTTGAGAGCAAAGAAGATCACTGTGAGAACTTGAACGCTGGGCGGGGAACCTCCGCCTCCCAGCCACTGATTCACATGCTGCGAGAGGATCAGCATGAATAATCCTATCAAGTATTGGGTGGGAATTAGCCAGGATTTCCGTCTCCCGAAGGCGCTCCAGTACAGCGAGTCCACAATGGGCGCCCACAGGAGTTTCAGACTGAATGGCCAATAGGCGAAACTGAACTCCGCCTGCAATAATTCAGAAAAAACATGAATTAGTGGAATCCCTGTTAGGTCTTCCTGAGACTCCCCACTCACCTGTTGCTTGTAGGTGGCTCCGCGATTCTGCAAAAGCATCGGAATGGCTGATGTCAGGCCAATGGGAATGCCCTGGAGCAGATATAGAAAGAACAGGATGGCTATGTTGAGCTTATCACCACGTAAATCACTCTTTTCAATCTTCTCCTCCGGGGAGGCGTCCACAGTGCCATCTCTCCGACCGTCTGGTGTCCTGTCCTGCCGCCTGCGAATGTCCATGTCGATTGACGTGTCTTTCATGCGCGCTCTCACTCCCCAGCTGGATCTGGGCCGTAAAATGGACACGTCACTGGTAAATGTGGCTCACAGACGCTCTTTTGGCATATAAACTCATTAATTTCACACACTATATGACGCCAGGCAAGTGAGGAGCCCAAATCCACTGAAATCCATGCCGTGGTGCATTCAAATGTGGCCAGGAAACGAGGACACACCAGCGTCTCCGGGAATTGTGCGGGAATCGATGAGAAATCGACAAAATGGATTAGATTTGGAAGATTTCGTGAAATTCATTTTTGTCAAGTTAAAAGTTTCATGAAAATTTCAAGAGAGTTCTAGAAACATATGAATTGCAACTTTTCAGTTTTTCAACTTTTAAGGAAGTTTATTCGACCGCCGCTAGGGGCGCTAAAGTCGAAACCCGAAGATTCGCAAAATCCAAGAACCTCATCTCAACTCAAGCCAAGCAATTCTTCGAGAATCCCGAGTAACCCTGCGAATCCCAAAAGACGGTTTCTTGGGTTTCTCGGGTCTCTTGAAACTTTTTTTTGGATTTCCCGTGATTCTCGAAGAAATCCATGAGTTTCTATGGTTTCATGAAACTTTTCATGTGTCTCTCGGCGAGAAACTCAAAGAATTCCTCGAGAATCTCGAGAAACCCAAGAAGTTTCTCGAAACCCGAGAAACCTAGATATTCTTCGCGAAACTTAAGCAAAAGTTTTTCGAAACCCTAAAAAGTAAAGGAATTCTTCGAGAATCTTGAGAAACCCAAGAAAAATTTTACGAATCCCGAGAATTCCAAGGAATGCTTCGAGAATCTCGAGAAATCCAAGAATGGTTGCGCGAATCCCGAGAATCAGAAATTTTTGAGAAACATTCACAAAGTTTCGCGAAACACGAGAAACCCTTGTCAGAGATGTATTTGTATATGAGAAATGAGAACCCCTTGAGAATCACAAGAAAAACAAAGACAAACATTTGGATTTTAATTCTATTCCATTAAAATGCATAAATGCAAATAATTAATTCATTTTAGCTTTCTTAGAACTGACTTCTTTACCTGGCGGTCTCCTCTTTTTCCTCTTGAGACTCCCCTCTTTAGGATCGGATTTTTCCTTCTTGGAATGGGATTTTTTCCCTGTATTCTCATCCTTAACAGTTCTCACGGATTTCCTCCTCTTCTCCATTTGGATGTACTTTTTGAGCTCCTTCAGAGCTAAAGAGTACTTCTCTGCAGTTTCCTTATCACTCTCCGCCACCTTTATTTCCGGGAGAGGAGATTTCCCAGCCGAGGAGAGAATTTTCCCAAAATCTTCTCGATTCTCCTCACTGATGAGTGTTACAGCTGTTCCCGCTCTCCCTGCTCGAGCTGTCCGTCCAATCCGATGAATGTAGGTCCGGATGTGGCGAGGGCAATCATAAGAGATAACCACATCCACATTGGGCAGATCAATTCCTCTCGCCAGAGAATCCGATCCCACCAATCCGTGAACTTTTCCCGCCGAGAACTGACCAAGAATTGTCGCTCTGGCGTTCTTCTTGAGATTAGCCGATAACTCCTCGATCACCAGCTCCTGGCCCAGCATCTTCTGTAGCACGAAAGCCAAACGATTGGCCGCTGTGTTGTTGTTGGTGAAGCAGAGAAATCTCCTCCAGGCATTCTCCTTGATGAGCTTGAAGAGAGTCAGTGGTTTCGTTTCCATCTCACATTCGCAGATCTTCTCCACAAGTTCCGATGGCGTTGTAAACTTCCCCACCAACTCCCGGTCAGCATACTTGAACTCCGTCACAACGGAAGTAAAGAGTTTGGGCTGGAAGAGCTTCATGTTCTCCAGCTTTTCGGGATCCGATGACAAAGTGGCGGAGAAGAGGAGCTTATGGGGTTGTCTGGCGAGTTGAGGCAGCGTCAAGAGGGAGAAGGGAATATTTCTTCCCGGAAATTGCTGGACATCTTTTTTGAGATTATGTTCAAGGTGATAAAGCCAATCATTCTGGATTTGATCCATAATCCTATCCGCTTCATCAATCACCAGGAACTGGAGGTTACTGAGACAAAATCCCGGAGTGCTACAGAGATGCTCAACCAGTCGACCAGCAGTTGTCACAATGATGTCCACTCTGGGATGCAATTTCCCGCCAACTTCCTTCATCACATACTTCTGCTCTTCGGCGAAGGATCTGTTGGGCGAGAAGAGGAGACAATCGAGATTTGTGCCCTTGGAGAGGTTCTTGAACACCGTGAAGACTTGAGCAGCCAATTCTCTCACCGGAAGTACCACCAGAGCTCGGATTTTCTGACTTGTGCGATTCTTGAGGAGCTGCACGATCGGCAAAGCGAATGCAATAGTCTTGCCACTGCCCGTGGGCGCCGAAACACAGAGATCTCGTGGTCTAAAGGGCGGAGGCGCTGCGTGAGCGTTCAGTATCCACGGAATCACTTGTTGCTGCACCGGAAAGAGTGTTTCAATGCCCATTTTTGTGAGATTCTCTTTCATCTCGGCACTCAGGAAGGTCATATCCTCCACTTTCTCACTCTTTTGAGACAGATCATTGGAGATCACGACCGGATGTGAGAGCCACGATGGCAGAGTCCTCTTGACTTTCCCCTTTTCTGTGAATTGTTCATCTCCCAGAACTTTGAAGGTCTCCCCGGAAAACTCTTCTGAGGGTTGAATGACTGTTTCCTCCTCTTCAATGATTTGTGGCTCTTCTGGTTCCTCATCCTTGGGTTTATTATCCTCCTCTTTTGCTTGCTTTTCCTCAAGGATTTTTTTCTTCTTCGCAATGACACCCTGAAGCTTCTCCAGAAGACGATTCTCCCTTCCCGGATCAGGAGTTTTCTGCTCTGGAGCGTACCTTCGAAGGGATTTTACAGTTAATCGACTATAAAAGAGTTTTCCTAGTGTATTCTTACCTTTTCACGTCAAATAATTCCATATTAATCCAGGATTTTTGTCAAAAAAACAAGAGAAAAATATTTATAACACGGAGATAACTCGTCGAAAGCGTGATTTTTTGAGGTTATGTGAACTCTCCAAATAAAGGCCGCAAAATGTCTCCAAAGAAGAATTTTGAATTTTAACGATCTCCTCCACATGTTCCAGAAAAACCCAAAAACCCAAATTCTTTTCGTAATCACCATTTTTCTGCATTTTTCGTACATACTTTATTTATCGTATCAATGTCATGGTTAAAAGCTAAATAGTCAAACTATTTCGTAATTGATTTGTCTGAGCTTGCGAGGGAGAAAACCACAAAAATATGTGTATCACGCCTTGACTAATGGAATAAAAAATCCAAAAAACGGTCCTAAACACATTCATTACGACAATTTCGTGGCGGATAAGGCGGATAAGCATGTGTAATCCGTGAAACTGGACAATTATTCATTGGTCCGGTCTTTAGCTGAATCTAATACCCACTGGAATTATTCCAGGAGAGGGAAAGAATAAATCACGAAGGGAAAATCCCAAAATTCACTCATTTACAATTTTTATCAAGGGAATGATAATATTAAAAGTTTAATAATCTTGTCTAATTTGAGGTTTCCCCCCGAAGAAAGGGAAATTTCTTTGCCCTCAGCAGAGATTTACCATTTAACCATTTAAGCTCAGGTAAAATCTCGCAAGATTCAAGGGGAAAATATCTTGAAGATCCTTTCCAGGAAGCCAATATGATTCACAAGGAAGTTTATCAAATCTCGCCGGTTAATTTGCGACAATCACACCTCCGGAATCTCCCTCTTCAATTCTGTTGCTCCCCACCTTATTTATTTTTTTGCAGAAGGCTCCAAAACGACTCAGTCTCTCGTTCTCTATCATTCAGTCTCTCATTTGTACTCACAACACTGAAGCATATAAAAGAGACCAACACTGCCGGGCAAAGAGTCAGTCTGGGAATATTTGCTGTGCTGTGAATTGTGAAATTGAGTGATTAGTTCTCGACAAGCACAGCTAAAAGTGCTAAAAAATAAAATAAAATAAAAGAGAATTATTCAATAAATAGGGATTTTTATCAGTGAAGTGATTAAATCAAGTGAAATGCATCGCAGGATGAGGTTTTCCCTCCCAATGTTTATAGGAGTTTTACTAATATTGGAATGTTCAGTTCTTTCGTAAGTTATCTTGTGCAATGCAAAGCCCAAAAAAAGAGACTTTTTTATTCATGTTTTCAATCACGTGCTGTTAGAGAGCCATTCAATAGCTGTGCCATTGAACATGGTGATTTTTGCTTCTTTCGCGCTCTTTCAACAATCTCAACATTATTTATGATCGAGCAGGAAAGCCTCCGGTGACATTAACCCAGTAAAATTGAATTTAATTTTATCTTTCTGATAAGAGGGATAAAATCCACTTGACTCTTTGAGAGTTTCTACTATTTGCACAATTGTGGCTTCATTTTATTTATTCTTTGATAGTGCAGCTTCACTTTATTTATAACTTAAACCCAATACTTATAAGTTAGCATTGACTCAGTAAATAGTGAATGGAATTAATGAAAACAAATTAAAATGAGCCATTGATTGGAAAAGCTGCTGAAAAATATATTCAGTTTATCGTGTAAAATATAATTATTATTTCAGACCAGAATAGCAATTAAGACAGCAAGTTATGGTGAAACGGGTTTATCTTGATCACTAATTGGAAGCCCCTTCTTATCTGTTGGGGAAATCCTTCAAGATTTATTTGAAAATATTTGCTACAATTTGTTCTTCTTCTTCAAATTTGCTCTCTTTACTGTTTGAAGCTTCCCGAGTGATTAATGGAGAAAATTTAGAAACACTGAGAGAAATCATAAGAGAAACTGCAAGTGGTTTAAAAGAAGAGATCTAAATTTTAATTTTATTTCTGCTAAATAGTTAGTAGATAGAGCACCATAAAATCTTTTACCTCGTTTATTCATTTATTGTATCTGAGATAATTTTATTCCAGCGAGAAATTCACAATAATATAATTATTTTCCGATTAATTGACATGCTGAGGAAGCAAATTTCCATATTCCGTCTCACTTTTTATATCGATTGGTTATTTTTATTCACAAAACTTGTACCACAAAGTAACAATAAACCGAAAGACATCACAATAGATCAGAAGTCTTTAATTCCATTTGATGATGATCTTTGAGTGAAAGAGATTCACGTTCTGTCAATTAACTCAATTTAATCACAGCATAAGATTATTTATAGCTTCAGAACGTGAACGATAATTTTCTAAGAATGCATTGAGGGCGAAAAAGCGAAAGGAAATGCATCATTGCATTTTCCTTTTATGTCTTCTATGGAATGCTAAATCCGCATTCTTGCAGATCACACGCGGAAAATGTCCACAGAAGATTTCCACCAGACTTTGCGTGGGGCGTGAGTAGTTCTGCGTATCAGATTGAAGGCGGATGGAATGAGGATGGCAAAGGTGAATCCATATGGGATCATTTGACTCACACGTATCCCAAGAAGATTGAGGACCAGAGCAACGGAGATATTGCTTCGGACAGTTATCATCAGGTATTTGTGAACTCCTTGAGCATATTTTTTCATTGAGCTTATAGAATTTGAAGAATTCTGCGAAGATCATGATCATTGTTTAAACATTCCGCCAAATTGAGGGTTTCAGAACAATTTGTGCATGTTTGCAAATCAATAAAATTCTGAAGATCATAAAAATTGCCCGTAAAACACGATCCACTAATTATCCATGGAAAACGAACATGGACTCTATTCACGAGGAAAAAGACACGAATTCTAGCAGAAAAAAAAATCATATTTTGATCATTATTGTTGATAAGATAAAAGATTCTTCAAACTTGTCTGCGATAAATTTATCCCCTAAAATTCGTGAAATCGCAATTTACTGATGAATTGAGACATTAAGTAATTTTTCAAGATGAGCCAATGAGATTATCTCCGGATAAATTAATGGTTTCAACTCAAGACACCATCGCATAATTGATTAGGTACTAGAGATTTTCCGACAAAATTCGTGAAGCGAAAATAAAGAAGTCTGTCGGGTAATTATGTCCAAGAGAATATTTATGAATAATCAATTCGTTATTGTGTTGAGAAAATGCTGAGAATTTATGGAATTTGCAGAACCTTGAAAGATTTTTATGCTTGTTGCAGTGGCGAAGAGATGTGCAGATGGTGAGAGAATTGGGCGTTCATGTGTACAGATTCTCCCTCTCCTGGACACGGATTATGCCCACAGGGATTGTTAATACGGTGAACAAGGCCGGTATCCGTTACTACAGCAATCTCATTGATGAACTCTTGCGCTTCAACATCACTCCGATGGTCACTCTTTATCACTGGGATCTGCCACAGAGACTCCAGGAGATGGGCGGATGGACAAATCACGAGATGATCAACTACTACCTCGATTATGCAAGAGTTGTATTTGAGCAGTTTGGAAATCGAGTTAAGGTAAGAAAAAATATTCTGGTTTTGATGATCGATTCTAAAGTCTTTTAATGACGCATTTTGCTGCAGATTTGGACAACGTTCAATGAACCATGGCATATTTGTGAGCAAGCTTATGGCCAGGACTACATGGCACCATCTTATGATTTTCCGGGGATTCCCAGCTACGCATGTGGCCACAATCTGCTGAAGGCTCACGCGGAAGCTGTGCATATGTATAGGAACAGGTTCCAACCGACACAGAACGGTGAGTAATTCAAGGGGAAAGTATTTTGCCCGAGATTTTTTGTGATCTCATATTAAGCAAAAAATCTTAAAGGCAAAATATTTTTTAAGATGTTTTTTTGAGAATCTTAGTTTGAAAGTCTTTAGAAAGACTTTGAGCCTGGCCAGGCTCAAGTTTGGGTTTGAAAAGACAATGAATTTTTTCTTTTAATTTCAGTTGCAAGAATTCAACTTCGAATATTTATCGAATCCTGGGGCTCATTATTTTATTTGACTTCCAATTAAACTTTTCTATAGACTTCAGACAAACTCTATTATCTTAAAGATATTTCCTTCTTGACTCATAGAATCTAGGTTCAATCACTCTTCATAATAGTTCACCTTGGCATTGAGACAGATGGAAATAGTTCCCGTCTAGCCACAAGAAGTGTTAATCCGTGCATTTACGCATTATGCGCTGAATTCTTTCCTTTTATGACTTCAGATGATCTCTCAAGGACAGAAAGTCAAAAAGATCCACTAATTACGAATTAATTGCAGGAAAAATTGGCATGACTGTGGATACTTCGTGGCAAGAGCCCAAGACAGACTCTGATGAGTACAAAGAGGCCTCAGAGATGGCAATGCAATTCTACGTTGGCTGGTTCGCTCATCCTGTTTTCTCAAGCACCGGAAATTATCCTCAGGTGATGATAGACAGGATAGACGCTCTTAGCAAGCAGCAGGGATTCCCAAGAACACGTCTGCCCAAATTCACACCGGAAGAGATTGAGAGGATCAAGGGAACTTCTGATTTCTTCGGGATCAACTCATATACAACAGTTTTGGTGCAGAAGAATGATCGTAACAACACCATCGGCCACAGAATCCCATCCTTCCAGCACGACATGAACACGGTGGAGAGTAATGATCCAGTGTGGCCCAGAGGCTCCTCCGTGTGGCTCCATGTAAGTTGAAATTGTCGTTAGAGGTGGAAAAATTGAATTTAATTCCATTTAATTCAGTGTCAGCGTGTCACAATTACACCGGATGTATTTGATGGGCAAAACATTAATTTCTTATGCAAACATTCCCACTTTTTTGCCTCATGCTCAACTACAAGCTCTCAAGCGACTCTTGAGGCATTAATGAATTAAAGATCGGCAAACAAGATCAATATGGATGGGAAGAGTTTGAAGAAAAGTGTCTCAATTAATCCTAATCATTATTGGCAATAAATATCCGATTGACCCTCAATCGGAGTAATGGATTAATATTTATAATCATTATTATTTATTTATCTATAACAATTACCTCGCTCTATAAAATTTTAAACAATCACATGCAAATTAGAGTTTTGACAGTTTTTTCTTCTTTATAATTACGGATAATTGGTAATGAGTAAATTGTGCAATAAAGTTTATAATGCAAGTTCTTCAAGATCACTTCACTAAATAAATAAGATGAGGAAGTGTGTTTTACTTCTGCTCAAGGCACGTGACTGAAATTAAATTAAACAATTAAATAAAACACGAGTAAAGCAAATATATTTTAGGTATAAAGTGTGTTCGATGTTAAAAATCTTCGCGAGTTGAAAGCAAACAACCAAACAGGTTCTCAGATAACCGATCTCACAGTGATTCACTTTCTGTGATTTCCCTCAAAATTTCATTGTCGTGTGAAAGCACTGGAAATTCCTCACTGATTTTTCCATTTGCAAGAAGATCACCTTAATTGTTCTGGAAATGCAACAGATCATGGGGAAATTGAATTGAACTTGACTTGCGGTAAATAAATATCGCTAAAATGTGGTTAATTAATTCTGGGTTGTCCAGCTAAGATAACTTGTATAGTTCATAAAAGTAGGTATATGAATTTGAGAATATTTACAAATTAGAGATAGAATTAAAAGAACAAGGACCAGATTTTGTTATTCGTCTTAAAGATTTTTCTCTTATTGTGATAATTATTTATTCTTTCTTATGAAATCTCCGATGAGATAAAACTAAGAGAAGTTTCTATAAAATTTTACGAGAATGCAAATTCAATTTTTGTGATGAAATTTAATAAATCGACAGCATTTTAACCGCTCTAACTTACATGTGATTACGTGTCATAACACCGTAATGCATGCATAACACTTCGGCGCCTTGAAATTTTATAAAGTCTTATATGTATTTAATGAAAAAAATTTAATAGATTTAATAATTTAATTATCATACCAACCCTGTTACAAAGGTCTTACAAAGCCTCTATATCCAAATTTTTAAAGATTTTTAAAATTAGTACCTATTACATTTTATCTATTTCATCCTTTTATATGCGAAATTCTTGTCATCTGATTGTTTTCCCATGAAATGACTTAATTAATTTATTACACCTTCACAGGTGGTGCCTTTCGGGATGTATAAACTGCTCAACTGGATCAGGAAGGAGTACGATAACCCACCAGTTTATGTGACTGAGAATGGATACTCAGATTACGGAGGCACCAGAGACATTGGACGAGTGAATTACTACAATTCCTACCTCGAGTCCGTTCTCGATGCCATTGAGGATGGTTGCAATGTTAAAGGTTACTTTGCGTGGAGTCTCATGGACAGTTATGAGTGGAAAGCCGGCTATACGGAAAAGTTCGGTCTCTATCATGTTGATTTTAAGAATCCCAACAGGACAAGAGTGGCCAAGATGTCAGCGAGAGTTTATGCGAAGATCGTGAGCACCAACAAAATTGATTGGGATTATCATCCTGACCCAGAAGTATTCATCCCAACGAGTTCCGGTACCTCTTGCCAAATCCCTCTGGCACTTCTTGTTGTTTCCATTATTGGCTTAATATGGCGAGAGTAAAATGTATTTTGGCTTGTGAAACGAATCGGTATTGCACTTTTGTGATAGCGTGACAATAAATGTGAATTTTTTTTAAATAAATTGAAACTTAAATTTTATTTGTTTAATTTTTTTCATTTGCTTTTCTCAATGAAGAAAAATTAA
>CAKKOB020000431.1:40201-52556 GCA_918844115.2 Phlebotomus perniciosus | reverse complement strand
TTTCATACAAAGATCCCATATTTTGACTTTTTATCTGTTAAATGAATCTTCTCAATCAATTTAACGAACCCAAGTTACTACACAATCCACAAACCACGCAAAGAGAGGCGCGAAGCGCCTCGTAGGGAAATAAAATACAATAATTTTGCAAGTGAATGAATAAAGATATATGTACTGCATGTGTCCGAGTACATAGATAGAGCTTGTCCTTCCAGGTGTTAATAAAAAGCGATCATTATGAGAGCCATGAGATCTTATGTAAAGGTAAAAGCAATAAAATTTCGACTGACGTATATAGTTTAATGGAAATTCTCTTCGTAACTCTTTAAAATCTATTAAATACTTATCTCACAATTTTTTACAATCACTCGATCAGAGTTATGGCGCTGTCAGACGTCAACAGTTCAGTCAACAATTTCTAACTGTTAAAAAGCTATTTAATGATATTTTCCAGTGGCAAATCATCAAATTTCCACTCGTATCTTGTCTGTTTTTAATTCCTGAAGAATCTGTAGAAGGAATTTTCCGGAAAAACTTAATATTATTGCAGAAAATGCCGTTCAACATAAGTTTAAGTACTTAAAATAAGTGATTAATCGCCTGATTCGGTTGAACGGCATTTTCTGCACTACCTAATATTAAGTCTTTCCGGAAAATTCCTTTTACAGAATCTTTAATAATGCAGAACAGACAGGATTTGAGTGGAAATTTGATGATTTTCCACTGCAAAATTTCATTAAATTGCTTTCAACAGTACGAAATTGTTGACTGAACTGTTGACGTCTGACAGCGCCATTAGAGCAGAAAAAATAAGTGAGAAATGCCTAACATTTCGCATTGCAAGCAAGTTCGAGATCTAATAAATCTAGCCCCTATAGAGAGACTATTTATTCTATTTACATAGAGATTTTTCTATAAAAACTTAAGTTTTTTGTAAAACTAAAAGTCCTTGAAAAGAAAAACCTGTATAAATTTCCATGGAAACTGTAGGTTTTTTTTTTCAAAATCTAGGGATTTTTCTACAAAGATCGGCATTTTGTTTGATCAGTAGATCGGTACCCTGAGTGAACCTTGATCATTATCATTCACTTATTTACCCCCTGTATGCTCTGCAATAATTTGTTGAGCCAAGAGAGCTAATCATCAAATTAAAAAGTTGTCCAAACATAATTAAATTAAAAGTTCACAAAAAAACCATAAAGTTTATATTTCCGTGGAGAACCTTCTCTTATATTGGGCCTTTATTCCCTTTATTTACCACACAAAAGAAAATAAGGTTTATTGTAGATTTTTTTTGTCTTATTGTAACCGCGCAACAAAGTATGAAATGAATTTCTAACAAAGCCAGTAGCTCAGCCAAGACATTATAAACTCTCTTCCACGATGCTTGAGAAAAAAGCAAGAAAATGTCAAAGAAATGCAAAAACGAGATGCTCTGCAAAAATCGTGCCGAAGCCCCAACTTTCTGAGTCAGCTGCTTCCAGTGTCTGAGCGGAAAGTGCGCGGGAGATGAATGAAAATTGAGTGCCGGAACTGGTTCAGAGAGTCTGTGACCTTTTACCTAAAAGCTCTTCATCCAACAATTGCCTCAATTGATTACCTTATTCGCTTCCTTCTTCTTCTCGCGCTAGTGAAAGAGAGACACCAAAATTGGCGCATTTTTCACTCCTATGCGTTTTTTTTTATTATCATTAACTCTGTCTATTTCTTTTACACTTATTTTTTACTGTTTGAGATTTTGTATTAAATAAGAAGAGTCTTTTTCGATAGATCTCTTAAAACCCATCATTTTATGCACTTTCTCTCCTTTCTTGCCATTGAGAAGAGTCACTTTAAGATGTGAGACTCCAAAGACTGGCGTCACTTTAATTGGAGGATATTCTTCCATCATCATCAACCACTTCATCTGATTATGTCACTGACGAGATCATCAATGGAAAACTGGTAATTCCTTGACTAAATTATCATAGTATAAAATTCAATTAAAATTTATCGCGCTTTGAGAGACTCTCCGTCTCGGCGAAATCTTTTAGCTTCTTGTTTTTACAACTATGGTGTCCCAGGCGATGATTGAATAATTACCATCAATTTCACATCCTTCATCTTTTGTGTTGTACAAGAAGATTTTACCAGGTCAATGGGGATCTAAGTGAAGCTCAAGTGGCTGTTTCTTTGATAATCGTCGCTCTTTATGAATACTGAGAAAAATTATAGTCTTGAGATCAAATGACTTTGAGCAATCCGGGAAAAAAAGATATCGAAGCTCAATTTAAACTCACGGAAAAAAATTGATGACTTTTGAATGTTAAAAATCCTAATTTATCGGGAATCGAACCCGGACATCTTCAAATCCGGCGAGTTTCTCATTGAATTGCTCTGTATTTGAAAAGGCGCGGGTTCGATTCCAGGTAAAGGATATTTTTTTAACAATTATAATCCATCTAGATTTTTTTTTAAACTTATTTTCAATTTATTAGGACTTCTTTTAACTCGTTTTTTGACTCAAACTCACAAAAAATCCCCAAAAAATTCCTAAACAAATTATATGATGAATTTTTCTCAGTGAGCAATTGAAGAAGACAAAACTCCTCATCTCTCCCTCACCTTTACGGGCAATCGAGCCAGAAATACGCACCGCACTTGAAGATGTTTTAAGGTATTTCACTATGACCATGCGGTTGAGAAAAAGCATCAAATATTTAACCGTTTGGAAGCCAATCTATCCCACCTCTTTGCCTCTCAGCACTCAAGTGCTAAGTTTTTTTTACTACCCATTTTGCAATACTAATAGCTAATTAATATGTATATAAATATACATAGTAAAAGTGACATAAATATACTCACGCATTTTTGCCCACCTCATAAGATATTCAGTTGTTGCTTGGCAAAATTTCCCACCGTCAAGGATGTCTGTCCCCGTGAAAGAAAAATAAATCTTTTTGTGGACTCACCTGAATAGAGAGAAAGAATAAAAAAGTCACATAAAAAATTAATGAGACAAATTACAAAATTATTCACCGGTTATTCTTAGGGGAGATAAATAAATTTCCTAAGAGCGTGCGCACTTTTTCTCACCCCAACAATGAGTAAAAAGTATTTTAATTATTACAAATTACTATACTTAGACATTCATTGTTTGGCTAAAATATCGAAAGAAGTCTTTTGCATAATAAAATCATATGGACTTTTTTTCTACATCCTCTATACCATGTCCAAGACATTTGAATAGGCAGAGAAAAAATCACTTCTTAATCTCTCTTCAAATAAAACGATCCACGCCGCATCAAGAAAAAAGATAAATAAAAAGAGATGAAAGAGGCAACAAGAAAAAACGTTCTAAATTGCTTGTCTTTTGCAGACAATCATCTACCTCATTTTTACCAGTGAGTGCGAAGAAGAGGAAGAATCTCACATTGTTATTTATGAGTTATGTCATCATAATTTAATTCTTTGAACATTGTGATGTCACACAGAAGAGTACATTAAACACCATCAAAAATGCGTGTGAGTAAATTTTTATATTTCTTATATGATCGTGCAGCTGAATAATTGGTAAAAAAAGAGCCCAAGATCGACGAGAAAAAAAAACCATGAGGGATCCTCCGTGGCAAAAGGCCAAAAGTTCATAACTTTTGGACATCTTTGGGAAATCAATACCCATAAGCCCATAAGACGCATTTTTCCATCAGAGCCGCCACTAAATTGCCAAACACCCTAAGCACAAATCCATTTATGCAGCCATATATCGAAATAAATTGATACGTATGATGTTGAGGACTTTTTACCCATAATACACATACATAGTGAAAATAGAGAGAGAAGATATCAATCGAGAAAGTTGTGCAAAACACAACCTTGGAACATCTTCGCGAAGCGCGCGGATTTTATGTAAGAAAGATCCCTTCACTTGCGCATCTAATGCTGGCTTCGGTAAATGCAAGAGCGAGAGGGAGATGTTGAAAAAAAAGAACAACCAAAACGAAGAATATATAAAAAAGAAAATAATGTAATAATCTTGCATCTCTGTCTCAATCTTCCATCAAGATATTGGACACAGTCTCATTTGTTTCTTGTGAACCGCTCGCTCAGACACTTTATATGGGAATCTTGCAGGAAGTTGCAAAAGATTTTGCAACCAATTTCATTATGATTTCCCACCAAAATCACGCAGTGCAATAGCAAGAAAAATATTTAGTGTCACATAATTTGCAGACACACTTGTTGGTTGAAGTAAACACGTGAACTCATCAAGAATCATGTCCAAGAGATTCATCGATTACAAACCCGATGCTGTTAAATTACAAAATATTTTCGATTCATTCCGCGGCGTATTAAACAATAAACATCTTACAGACGTTTATTACAGTCTCAGTTTCTGAAAGCGTCTCAAATTAAGTGCAATTTTACTGTCGTTTAATTCCCATTTAATTGAAACTAAATTGCTTTGTTTAAGGCGCCGACTTGTATTCTGAAAGAATCAGTTATCAATTCTGAAATAAAACGGTTGATCTTTATAAAAAAAAATTACAATTTAGAAGCCTTTAGGTATTAGGCAAAATAAGTATCGAATTGCATATCTTTAGGCGAAATTTGCTTTCTGATTTTTATAAAAATGTCGCAAGTTTATCAATTTTCCTGCAAAAATGTCGCTTACCAGCGATTTCTTAAGAATTCTGCGCACTTTGCCTAATTTTTGGGGCCATGTTTGCCTATCTTTAGGCGAATTTTTGCATAATTTCTAAATTCTACGCAAAATTTCCTCCCTTAATCAATTTTTAAGTAAAAATTGTGGTTTTTTGTCATTTTATGTAAATTTTGTACTGTTTGCCAAGTTTTTAAACCTATTTTTCATATTTTAGACAAATTTGCATTTTTAATTTTGCATACATGTAGGCAAAATTGCACAGTTTCTAATTTTTATAAAAAAAAATTGACTTTTATGTAAAATTTTTCCTTTTTGTAAATCTCTTTTCGCGTTTCGCTTATATTTTTTGTAAATCTCTTTGCGCGTTTCGCTCGGTTTCGATTGGTTTTTATTTGCCATATTTTTATTTCTTTATTATTACAAAAAAATAGTCATATTTTATTACTTCACGTAAATTTCATGTATTAAATATACCCATACATACAGATTGCAATCAGTTGAACTACCAGGCAAAGCCGTGATAGAGTGATAAGACAAATATGTAAAATTGCTCCTCTCACGGAGTCTCAGAGCGAGTTTGACCACGAGACACGGCTCCAAGCCCCTCCTGGAGTAATAAGAAGGTAGCTTGTTGTATTTTGCAAGTGAATATATTCATCTTGCGCTTCTGCATCTCTCGCGGTTTCTTCACTCATGAGAGATGCATAGGGGGCTTTTTTTCGCGATATGAATTATGAAACTCGTGCGAAATGCATTTGTGTGAATGCAAAATATTCCGGTAATGATTAGAATTAAAATGTATAAAAAAATTATTGTCAGTGTTGGAAATGTGAATCGAGATTTTCCACTTTTCGCCGCACAACGATTGGATTTCCTTCCAAAACTTGTCCCTCTCGCAATTTTGCAAGTCGCGCCTGTCCATAATAAATTCCTGGTCAACGTGACCATCTGCTGTTCCAGGGGACATCATCTGCCTTGCCCTCCCCCCTCCCCACTCGGTAAATCTCCACATTTGGCAAATTGGC
This sequence comes from Phlebotomus perniciosus, assembly GCA_918844115.2. Classification (NCBI taxonomy): domain Eukaryota; kingdom Metazoa; phylum Arthropoda; class Insecta; order Diptera; family Psychodidae; genus Phlebotomus; species Phlebotomus perniciosus. Next base: position 46,886 of record CAKKOB020000431.1, on the reverse strand, counting down.
CAGAGGTTTGAGCCTCCTCCACTATTGTTGTGAGCCCCACTCGCGTTCTCGTCCAACTCTCATGCAGATGCTCGTATAAAGAGGCATCCGTGGTGAGCAGCAGCCACACTCCGTCACAAGACCTTTTTGGATACACCTTCAAGAACCATGAACTCCTTCACCGTGGTAAGTTCCGTGCTCTCAACTTTCATCTGTGATTCTGTGACTCTTTTTTTTGTGAAAGTTCTCCTCAATTGCAATTTTATCGTGCAGTTCTCACTTTTTTTACGATCATTTAAACTCATCAGTTTCTTCTCGCAAATTTCGAAAGGATTACTCACAAGTGTTGTGCATTTAAAGAGAAAAAGTTGAATTAAAATCCACTTTCGTGAATAAATTTCTTGGAATTCTGTGCAGAATTCCTTTGTGGCTCAGTGAATGAGAAAAAAATTTCTTTTGGACTTCTTGCAGTTTTTGGCCTTCGTATTGGTCACGGTGGCCGTGGCTGAGCCCCAATCCGGCTACAATTACAATCGTCCCTCGGGTGGTGGCGGGGGTGGCGGCTTCAGCTCAGGTGGCGGAAGCTTCAGTTCCGGTGGCTTCAGTTCTGGCGGTGGTGGCTTCAGCTCAGGCGGCGGCCTCTCGGGCGGCGGTGGCGGCTACCAGGCCGTGCCCCACGGCACTCAGACGTCCGAGGGCCAGAACGTCGATCCACAGCTCCTTGAGCAAATCCGCCAGATCCTGCTGAAGGAGGAGAGCCAATCCGGCGGCCACGGAGGCGGCGGCGGCGGTGGACATGGCGGTGGAGCCCCATCCAGCCAATACGGTGTCCCATCACCCCAATACGGTGTGCCATCCCACCAGTCCCGTGTCGTGGGTATCGATCTCGAGGGTGTGCGACAAGCCATCCAGGTTGCACAGTTCCTCCAGACCAGTCAATCCTCCGGCGGCGGAGGCTTCTCCGGATACCCATCAGGACCCGCCCCATCGAGACCCAGCAGCTCCTACGGTGCCCCCTTCTAAGGAGCCCCAACCACCACACCCAGAACACCTCCATCCCACCCCCAAGTCCTCTAGGCAATGACCAGTTGAAACTTCCCCTTCCTTGACGACCAAATCAGCTCATCTCCGGCCACCATCACGAATCGGATCCCATTAACACGGAAGTCGAGAATTTCATCCCAAGAGTGGGAGTCTCCTCACCATCGAGACTCGCCGAAAAACATCTTCTGGCTCCAGAAAAAAACCCCAACATCTTTGAGCGCTCATTTCCACCTATTCTCTCCCACGAGAGCTTATACGGAGGTCCTCCACTCCCAGCACGTCTCTCTCTCGCGTGCATCCGGGGTTTGTGGGACTCCCACGCCAAAAGTGGGCAGAATATGTGACAATGATCGCGGATGCCAGAAGATGGTCTTTATTAGACAGAGAAATAATGTAAGAGAAGGAGTTTGCGGAGACAAAAAAACCTCTCCAAACAATCTCCTTTCTCTTTGTACATAAAATTCATAACTTTTTTTTCGATAGCTCTTAAGTGTTTTTACCTATTTTTTATAACTATTATATTACTGAAATATTTTTACAAATGCTGAAAAAAATACAGAAAATTTTGTCACCGTTACCCACAGACTTTTTTCTATCAATTAATTAAAAAGACATTTCCCCATCGCATGCGAGGTGAAAAGGTCAAGTGATTATCACAGGTATGAGAAGAAAGTGAGGGAGAGTGTTTGAAAATTTTTCACCAACGATCTCTTCTCCAGCCCAACTTTCTTAATTATCCCACTTAATTATCTAATCGCATTTGATGTTTTCTCTCTATCACCCATACGCTCTGGGGAAGAAAGACAATGGCAAGAAATCCCACCAAGTACTGGAGAAGAGATGTGGGGAGAAAACCGAATTGCATAACATCTAATTCCCATTTCAAAGATCACCAGAGAAATGTGCACAACTTTACTCTATGGATACATTAGAAAGAAAAAAAAATATTTTGCCATCGCGTCAAAGGAATTTATCGATGTGTCTCTCTGTCTTGGTGATATCTTTGGACAAAGAGAAAGGAAGATGTGTTCTTTGTGTTCAGTGACTCTTTACATAATCATAGTATAAGAGAGGCTTCTTGGACTATTCCCTCCACCATCAAAAACATCTCTTTCCGCCAATTCTCTGTGACGAACAGACGCCCGGCATTCCGAGAGCGTCGCCACATGAGCTTCTTCTCAAGCCAATTGCAAGTGAAAATGCCAAGAGTCAACCGCACACATTTCCTTCAAGTCTCTCTCTCACTAAACCATCCCAGGTGATCATTTCTTGTCCACTTTGGGCTTCTTTCTTTTCTCACCACCTTGATTCATTGCTTTGCGGCGAAATTTCCAGCAAAAAAATCATCTCCTCCGGCAATTGGGATCGTTCGACAAGAAAAAATGTTAACATGCAACGGAGAGGCCGATAGGGAGATCATTTCAATGGTTAATATTAGAATTATGTTGAGTTTAATTAAATACGTTATTTTGTCTTAAAATTTGTTGCCAAAACTTTACTGATTTTTCAATTTTAATATTAAAATTATAGTATTATAATTTTGATCCTGATTTGAACTGTAAAAGGAATTTTTCAAGATCAAAAGCATTCAGGCCTCGAAATTTAACTTCCTATTATTTTTTTACAAATCTTTCTTCCTCCATTTAAGGGCAAGCAAGGTAAAGAACCTGATTTCAATTCAGCTTTAGGCTTTGAGTTATCTTCAAGTTTAAAGCCAGCATGAAGTTCTAAGCGAGGTTTGAGCTTTAGGCCAGTTTCAAGCTTAAAGCCAGTCAAGCTTTTGGCCAGCTTTACGCATTAAGCCAGCTTTAAACTTTAACCCAGACTTAAATTTTAGGACAGATTTAAGTGGGATACTGAATTCAGTCACAAAGTGCATGGACCGCTTTCTTATCTTTTTTAAGGGTCTTGATAGCGAAATTACGTCAACCGAGAAAAGTGCACAAATATAACGATATATTTTAAAAGTTTAAAATTTCGCGGTTAACAGACAAACAGTATCTCCAAAGTGTTTTAGGACCTAAAACGGCCCCATTGCATTATGAATTCCTATAAAATCCTCACTAAACAGCGAGAAACTGGGTGATCTTCAGTTTGCTGCTCTTGGATAATAATACTAGACAGTTCCATGGCGGTGAGACAAAGAGGCGAAAATTAATAGTCTCATTGTCTCACCCACCTTCACCGTTCCTCTTTCTCTCATTCTACAGCTTTTGGTGCATGTAATAGAAGCAAACACGCTCCAAGAAGTCAAAAACAAACTCCTATTGTTGCGTGGACATGAGCTGTTTGACTTCTTCAGCCCAGCAACGGGCAATCCATTGCTAATTGATGGGAAACTTCACACTCTCCTCCCGCGGTGAAAGATCTCCCACACAACTATTTGCGCGATAATTTGCTCCATATATTGGAAAGAAATAAAAAAACAAGCAGAAAGACAACATTGGATTTACAATTCCAATTGCGCGATTTAAATGACTTTCATTGAGATTTCGCGATCAAGGTTAAGATTGTAGTGTGTGTTCAGAGACACTCATATTTGCAATCTATTTACGGAATCCTCGAGAATTTCCATTTGTACCCACACCGCATTGCACTCGTGTTCATTGATCTCCAGTCACGTTGCAAATTCCCATAGTTTAACACTCCATCATATGATGAATTATTCGACGCGCCGAAATTTGATACAATTTCCTACCTTTTCTCATCTTTAATGAATCACCGACACTCTCAATCATTGTATGATGATGCGAAATTTCTTTGAGAATCTCATATATACATTTCACTTTCACTCATGAGAAGCTCATTTATGGAGATGTCCGAATAATAAATTTATTATCACTTGCAAGTTGAAAAATCTTTTCTATATGAAGCCTGTCTACACATTTTTTGCTACATCGAAAAATCAGTGTGAAAGAAAAGAAGTAACAAGTTAAAATAATCGTCAATATTTGCTCAAGTCACCAGAAAACTTGTTTGCTTTCCACCCAAGATGCACAACACAATCGACAACCTGACCATGGAGAGCCCCTCAAGGATAAGTCACTAGAGGGAAAAATGTACAAAATCTATTCTCGTATCATTTTTTTGCAAAGTTGCTCTAAAGAAAGTATAAATTTGAAACCTTAAAAAATCATTAAATTCAGTAATTTCTCAAAAATGTAATAGAGAAATCTTATAGAAAATTTAAGAAAAGTTTTTAAAAATAAGCTGGGATATGGGAATCCCAGCTAAATATGTAAGCACCTAATTTTCTTTTAACTTCCGAAACATTGTCTTCTAATTGGAAAATTTAGTAGAAGTTCTGTAATTCGATTAAAGATAAGAAGTTTCTCGTTAAAGCTGTATCAAAATTGCTTTAAGCTTTTTAAATTTCTCTAAAAGCTAGGTACTGGAATTTCTAAAGCTTCATCAATTTCTCTAAAAGCTCTGAAAATACAAAGTTCAAGAATTTCCCATGCAAAAGCTCCAAAAGTTTTTTAAAATCTCCCTAAAGTCCCTAAAGTCCAAAAGCATTTTCCTATAAAATTAATCAACTTTTGCAAAAGCGGCAAAAACTCGTCAATATGTTTTCCTTTTCTTGAAAACACTTCTCTTAAGCCACAAAACTTTGTTGGAGTTGGGGGCTCTTGACTAAAAGGAATACAATCAATTTTATTACGTCTTGATGTGTTGATGCATCAACCGGAAATAATGTGATCTCATCCCCCTGCCGAATGCAGTGAAAAGTTAATTGTACTAATGCGACAATCTAATCAATAATGTGATAATTTACACCAGCGAAAGGAAGAGAAAATTGCGCGGTGTGCGTCATCTCTTTTGGGTTAAATAAATTTCATTTAATTAAGCAAAACCCAAACACATCATTACACACACCATAAAGATCGAGAGGGAAATAAATAAATGGAACAACGAAGATCACCAGATGATCTCACGAGCATCACGACAAAATACCATCATTTTTGTCCAACTGTGTTAGCGCTAAACACCTAATTACGCAAAATTGCATTCATTAATCACCGTAGCATGTGATGAATACCCTTTTAATGAGATCTCCAACCGTGCCAAATCATTAAAGGGTCAATTCTTGGTGATCTTTGCGCTCTCAAAAGTGCAAAGTTTTCTATCACAAAGTGTTTAATCAATAAAATCGAGAGAAGACTTTTGCCCTATCGCTGAGCTAATACAGTTGGAGAGGAAAGCAAATAGAGAAATAATTATCAAACTTTGTAATTATCAGTTGACCAAAGTCAATTGGATCTCTTTCACTCTCGCATACAATTCACTTTCGGCCCAGAGTCACGATCGACAGATTCACACTTTCTTTCTCGCGGATTCGGAGAAGATATATACCCCATTCCAAAAAATCTTCCGCCAGCTGGCAAATTTCATTGTGGTTTTTTGTGCATGATTTCAGCGAATGGAGAGGAATAGGAGGGATTGTGGGTGATGACTTGTCTCATGAGAAAATGTTATGTGAAATATCAAAACAATTCTCATGTTCCTGCTATTTGCTTATTTGATGATGATTATCACATGTCTCACTTTTCCTTAATTTATTCTCTCGCTCAACAGATTTTAGCCCATATAAATGAACAATGCAAATAATCCAATCCCCAAGAAGTATAGCAAAAGATATTTCTGTCCATGGCCCACCTTCAAAACGAGCCTCCTGGCTTTCTTTAGGCACTTACAACAGAAGCTAATAAGCTTGGATTCCACTTGACAATTTACGATGGGCATTGTTATAATTAAAATCCGTCTTATCAGTCATATTCTCCAAGTCATAGCTAAAAGAATCTCTCTATGGGCCTTTATCACTCCCTGGAGAATCTCCACAAGACAGTCTTTCTCAGAGTCTCCTGCAAATTGGCAGTATAATTGCAGAATAATTGTGATCTCTCCGCAAGTTAAAGAGTGCTTAAGAAGACAAAATGAATTTTACCACCGCAGAAAGTTTATTGCCTCTCGGAAGTGGACAATTTCAGGTGTTGGATTATGTTATCTTTATCACAATGCTGACCGTGTCAATGTCTGTCGGCATTTACTTTGGCTTCTTCTCCGGCAATAACAAGTCTACGGAGGAATATCTTCTCGGTGGTCGACGCATGAAGACCCTACCAATTGCCATCTCTCTCATTGCAAGGTATAAAAGTTACTGGATTGAGCGTAAAAGATCAAAAGATCAATAAGGCAATTTCATGGAAATAAATCATCAAAAGCTCGATGGATTTTAATAATCTTGTTGGAATGGCTAAATGGACTGTTTGATCCTTTCTTAGAATAAGTTTTAAAGACAGTGCTTACAAAGAGTTTCTAGATTGAGATAAGCAGTAACTTTGTATTTAATCGTTGAGAATTCAATTTCAATTAAAGTCTCAACAACAGGAGAGATATTATGGCGAGAAGTGGTGTACATTTAAATGGAAGTGAGGGCAAATATTTTTGAGTTTTTTTTTTAAGTTTATTTTCTCTAAGTTTAACCCTTGTGAAGTTCGTGAAGAGCTTTAGCAAATTTTATAAAAAAAAACTTTCAATTTTAAAATAATTTTCAAGATTTTGAATAGTTTTGCAATTTATTTAGAAGTTTTTGAATTAGGTAGGTGTATATTCATTTTAAAAGTTCCGTAGAATTTGCGAAGTTCTGGATATTTTGAAAAAT